>JASVER010000074.1:3562219-3700466 GCA_030449065.1 Oceanodroma leucorhoa | reverse complement strand
AGCGGGACCAGCACAGCACCTGCAGTGACGGTCGGTCCCAGGGAAGCCACCACAGCGGGACCAGCACAGCACCTGCAGTGACGGTCGGTCCCAGGCTGCAGCCGCTCCGCTCCGGGGCTCCGCTGGGCACGACGGCCGGGGCGCGGAGCCCAGCCCCGCACGCTTACCACCCCTTCCCCAAGGCCAGGTCAGCCYGCTCTTTCCTAGAAGTCTTCCTAAGTCCTGCACAACCACAGCGTTTTGGTGCAGTTTGTGGGAAGGGCAGGGATCGCGGGACAGGAGGGAAGCCCCCCGGGCCGAGCTGCCTCGGGCTTCCCCGYACCTCTGATCCCCAAATAACCACGTATGAGCTACAAACAGAGCTGCGAGATGGGAACCATCAGGCACGGCAAGCCAAGCTGGAGTCACGCAGGCAACAACAGGGTAAAAGCTTCATCATCGCCAGCCTCCAGGACCAGCCTTCCCTCCCAGGCGTAATAATACCTTTAGCTTCAATTCAATCGGTGCAACAATATAACGCGTTTACCCTAAAGTCATTAATGCACCATCCTGCCTAAAGGGTTTCCTTACCACAGGCAGGTCTCATTAAGAGGGCAGGGAGATCACGGCAATTTCTGCATCAAACATGCTAATCCAGGGTCCGGGTCCCCTATACGTGCCCCCTATACGGGGGCAAAGCCAGCTCTGCCACAGGACCGGCAATCTCCACACCGGGCTAGGCACAAAGGTCCTAAATTTATCATCTACAGTTGGAAGCTCACAAACGCTTTAATGAAYGGCAGAACTGGGCAAAGCTCAGTGGTTCCAGTTCCTGGGGGGGTCATTCTCTGAGCCCTGGGTTTGATCAAAGCCACATGAGTGGGGAAGGGGGAAATCAGTCGACACCACGGGGTTCCACCAGGTTTCAATGGGAAGCCATAAAACCAGCCCCAGGTTTCTCAGAGCTCAGCCCACTACAAACCCTTCCCCAGTGAATGGAGAATTTTTAAACAATACCATGGCTGAGTTTCAAATCCACCCAAACCCAGGTGCTGATGAACCGACCGGATCCGTACCGCAGGGGGAGCAGGTAATTGGAAGGGCCGTTTCCCCAACACTCGTGGAAAGGTCCTGGATTTGAGCCCTGACCTTGTTGCTAGGAGAATTAAGGCACTTTCATACAATTTGGGAGGTTTCCGCTTRTACTGCAATGTCAGTTTCTCATGGAAAACGAAGACTGGAATGAAAAGAAAACGTGTGTGTAGGAGGGGGAAGTTATTCTATTAATAACAAAAAAGTATTTACTTATACCTTCAAATTTGCCGACAGAGCCTAAGACRGAGACAGGAGGTGGAGGAATAACAAGGTGCAACTTCAGGCCAACCTCAGGGCTAATTTGAAGTAAACAAGGTGCATGAGATAAAATAACTTCGTTCTGGAAGAGGAAGAGCTAAATGATTTGATAACATGAAATTACAGTAACATTTACAAGTACGTCGAGATAAATCAGGATAAGGACCTCACTTCCCCAAACAGAGCATTCCTGTATATGCTAAGACATGTCAGAGACAGACAAATGATTTTCAAATACTTACAAGATGGTTTTACAGCATCTGTTATAATCCCCAATAGAATAAATCACTCGCACAGGTTACCTACACCATGGAGGGCCGGACCCATGGTAATTTATTAGGGCAAAAAGCAATTTATAAGGGTGTTCAATAATTTTTAAGTGTCACCCTGTTTTCACCAGGTGCCCATCACTTAAGATCTAACCACGTCCCTATTGGGTCTGTCACCCATCCCCTCACTCCTCCAAAGAGAGGAGGATGGAAGAGAAAAGGGAGATGGCTTTGGCCGAGCATCACCCCCTGCTCCAGCCGCCTGCTCGCCCTTCCCCAGGAGCTCCTAGTGCAAACACTCGCTGCCGATACGGGGCTGCACCCTCTGCCGCCGACGTCAGCCGGGAGACGCTGCCAAGCCGCATTTCTTACATACTTAGCTGTCAGGATGCACCTTGCAGAGCACTCGCCCTTCAAAAYGTGGAGGTTTATGTTTTGAACTGATTCTTTAAAATAAAGAAGAGTTCCTGAAAGCCTCGGAGCTGTGCAGGAACCGCCTGGCCCCGTGCGATGGCACTGTGAGATGATGGGGGAGGACCCGCACCCAGCCCCACATCCCCATCAGCCCCGCAGAGCAGGGACAGACCCAGGGTGTCCCACACGTGCTCGGGGGACGAGCTGCCCCCATGTTTTGCTCGCCACTGTCCCACAGGCAACACCTCCAGCCAAGCTCCCTGCTCAAAGCAGGGCGAGAGCCATCGCAGAGCCACAACTCTGCTCCTGCAAAAGGCACGGGCTCTCTTCAAGTCGGCACCTCCTTGTACCTGCGACAAGCCACCCCCAAATCACCGATTTTGCTCCCAGGAGCTGCTGCCTGGCTGTGTGACGAGGCCATGCCACCGCAGAGGCGACAACTTGCAGCTCAGTTCTTTGCACAGAAATAATTCAGAGCATTTTTTGTTTAAACACACCCCTGATAGCCGTGGGAAGATGCAGTAGCTGTTAGCCAGACTTCTGATAAACATCTTATAAAATGCCCGATCTAAAAGCCACCTTCCACAGAAACCCCTCGGGCATCACCCAGGTCTGCGCAGAGGCGAGGGAAAGCACAGCCGCACCGGCAAAGCCCGGGCAGCGGGAAGCACCCGCTCCGGCGCGGCATCTCCGGTAGCTGATAGCTGGGGACCGGCCCCGGACACAGCCAGCCACTGCCCAGTGACAAGGCGGTGGACCCAAGCGGTCCCAGTCCCTTTACCAAGCAGGGTTAGAGCGGCAGCAGCTGCCCAAGGCTCCCGCTCCGGAAAGCGAGCTCTCGAGCGTGGGATTGTTCATACGCCACGGGCCAATTCCACCCGGGGCGCAGCTGAAGGCAGCGGAGCTGAAGGAGCTGCGCTGGAGCCAGGGGCTCTCCGAGTGCCCTGTGCTTACCAAGGAGCAGCACCGGATTGTTTGTGCAGAGCATTTGGCGACGGGCTCTCCAGTATTAAACAYGAAACATGTTGAACTGACACTAAAGCAGAATTAAGTGCCAAAGCATTTGCTGCTTCTACAATTACACTCTGGAGCGCTTTGGTGCTCCTGCTCTCCTTTTTATGACCCAACTTGGTCTTATTGTAGTTTGGCTTTCTCGTTTTAAGTTCTCCAAATGGAAAGGATCAAAGGGCTCTTTGTTGTCCTAGCAGGAGCGCTCCTCCGAGCGAGGCATTACTGCCACTAACAGCTTGCTGCTCAGGGGGAATTCGCAGCAGCCTCTGTGCCACCAGCCTGAGCCAAAGCATTAGCAGGTGCAGCAGCCGCCTCCGCCTTCTCCCTATTAGCCTGCCACACTAAGCCACCTGAGCAGCTTTTTATGGGAAAGGGAGGCCAGGGCAGGTTTTCTCATTTATGCTTCACAAATCTGGCTCAGTGGGCACCGGCAAATCCAAACTTCACTCGGCTTTTACGGCAACAATAAGCTCGCGCATGCGGCTCGGGTAACGCCACGGTGCGGGGAGAGATGCCTCCAAGACTGAAAGGTTTCTCTGTTTGCAAAGATCAGGGCACAAATTAAGCCCTGCGAGTGATGCTGTGTTAAGCCGTTGTTAGCTAAGCTTATGTTAAAACACTTCCCCCCACCTCAAACGCCGCCGCAATTAGAAGCTCTCTGGGTAAGGCGACTGAATGTGCYGGTGATGTGCTGCAAATAATAACAAACACCAAACCATAGGAAACACCTCTGTGACGACCCAGGAATGCCGGCTTGGCACAGGRCGCAGCGAGACTCAACCTTTCAAGTGAGACGGGGATGCCTCTCCTGTCCAATTATCACCCCTCCGCAAGTTCAGCCCCCCAGGCTCAAAGTCATATTGTGAAGATACAAGCCCTCCACACAAGCAGGATCGCTTCCCTCTGCGCAAGCCCCTTCATCCCAAAAATCTTGGAGCAGGGAAAGCTACCGCTCAAACAAAAGGTTTCCAAGAGGTGTATGCACCTAGGTGTTTTGCAAGGAAAAACTCTGAAATGGAGCCTTTCTGCATCCCCCCTCCGCAGACAGACAGACAGACAGACAGAGGGGGTTCCCAAGCAGTGGTACCCCACCGTGCTGGATCTCACGCCACCCCCAGCTGGAAGGTACACCCACTGAGCTCAGCAATTATTTCAAAGGCTTGCTAAAAAATACCCCCTTGAATGCTGGCTCTGTTAGATTCACAGACTGCATTATACAGAAGAAATCCTGCCCTGTATTTCCTAAATTTTGGAGTGGTGACAGCGGGGAACGCGTGGGTTTTCAGGAGATGTGTGGCTCAGCAGTGCCAGCAAGCCACTCCTGAGGCATGCCCAGCTGAGGACCAAGGGCTGGTGCACCCAGCATCACTGATACCCCCTATAAAGCCCCAGAGCTGTTCACACAGCATGCACCTAGTGACAGATGATTTTCAGGAAGCATATTACTTCTCTGTGGTTTTGCACAAGCTCAGCTCAAAGTCAGAGCTCAAACTCACTCTGCATGGCTTGGAAAATCCTGAGTGGAAGAAGGTAAGGCAGGAGCTACGTTAATGTCGCAGCTTTTAGCACTCTCCCCCTTCACAGGTACACCTTTTAAAGGTAGGTCAGAAAGTGTGACAGCGAGGTGGGTATGGCAGCTGCCAGATCCAGCAATGCTGTGGGAAATATTGCCTCCTCGCAGCATGGCAAATCTGAGTGCTCTGGCTGCTGGTAAGCTGGGCCCAGCCATCCTCGTGCACTTTGTAGGCATTATCAGGACAGATCCATCATAAGCATCCTGATGTTCAGCATCCTGGATTTATGGCAAAGCATCCTCACCACGAGACACCTCTTGACCCAAATGCACATTCTTGCTCCTCGACCGGGCTGTAAATCAGGGAAGCTGCATCTATAACTGCCAAGAGTTACTCAGCTTCATTCGCGTTTCCTCCAGCTCTCTGGCCTCTGAACCTGCACAATTCTCCGAGGAAAATACTTAGGAGTCGTGATGGGCAGTTCAATAAAAGTGTCTGCCAGCGCAGCGGAGATGTTAATTATGTATACAGGACATCTAAGTGCATTCATGAAGCAGGGGAAGTAATACAAAACCCACGCGGAGGAGATTCTCCGAAGAGAGGGTACCTCTCCCTTCAGAAGCCCAGTTTCAAAGTAACGCTGCCCATTTTTGCACCCACCTGCCCACATGTGCTGGGGGTACATCCCGGCTCCTGAGAGCATGCAAAAATGGGCACGGCCTTGCACGCGTGGGATGCGACCTACAGGCTTCGCAGAGCCCTGTCCCTGTTTGTGCTGGACACAGCACAAGCTCCAAGAACCAAGGAAGGAAGAGAAGGGTTTAAAATTTTTCTTTCTTTCTACCTTTCATTCAAAAATTCCACTTTTCCAATGTCTGTTCAGTAACCCTCACACTGCTCTGCACGAGCATTTTGTCCCAAGATGAACAGGAGGACACAGAGATGCAAGGAGTGTTTGTAGGGATGAAGCAAGCAAGGCTGCGGCTACGCCAGGACGTGCCTCCTAACCCGCTCCTTCCGTCACAGGCACACTTATTGCCAACAGTAGGGCAGGACAGCACATATCCTGTGCTAATTAGAGCAAACTAGGTTGGCTTCATCTGGAAAGATGTACATTTGGTTAATAGAAATTCCTAACTGCATCTCAGAGAACTATGAGTTCTYACTATTAATGATGAGAAATGGCAATCACTTTTTAAATGACATTTATGAAATCAATAGAAAATTTAGGAGAATTTAATTTAAGTCAAAACTGCGGGTTTCCTGCAATAGGAAGCTACTGCTTCAGGAGATCTGAAACCACAGGCAGGTTTCAGACGTGACATCTGAGCAGATCTATGACATCTACCCTTACCTGCACCTACCTGATCCAGTTGCATGTATGCTTCTAGGTGCTAACTGTAGTAAGAGCTGTGAAGGCATTTTTACCCATCCGTACAAAGCACAACCTGTTTGGTTAAATGCACTGCTGGGGTTTGCTGGGTTTCCTTCTAGAGCAGTCATTTTCAGCCTCCACCAAGACTCACAGGCTAGTCCTGAACTGTCTATAAAAGCCAACTAAGAGCTGCAGCATATTTTGTGTAGGCTTAAATTCATTATATAGGGACCTATGCCACTATAGGAAAATTAAAAAAAAGAATTGTTTAAAACATCAGGTCTAGACGATGAGTGGAGGAAGAACACGGGACTATAACAGTTGCTGACCCCATAGCAGGTCTGGTAAACCCCAGGTTTATACACATTGAACAAACACATGCACTGACTTTTTAAGTTATCATTTCAAATGAGTACAATCTCATTCAGCTGACATTCTGGTAGTGGCACCAGTTTCCCTGGGGCAAGTTTAAATCAGTGGAATTTAGGACCAAGAAAGGTCATTGATTGTCTGTAGGATGGCATTAGTTCTCTTTATGTCAAGTTATATTATTGAGAAAAAAGAGAAATCCATGATCAAATCAAGTGCCATCCATAAAAATTATCATCAAGAATTGTTCCAGCCTGTGAATGACAAACTTCCATCTGTATACAACAAATGGAAGGCTTTTGAGACTTGTCCTCCTTTAAGAGAACCTAATATCTTTAAGTACCCAAAAGACAATGTAAGAAAATGTCAAGAAAAAAAATATATTTAAGTAAGATCTACTTTTCTTTGACCTTAAATGTATTGCAATGGCCATATCAAATGGACTATGTTTTGCTGCTGTTGGAGCATAGGTTTCATTCCCTACTTCAAAATTAGCCTCCATTCTCACTTCATCTCCAAAAACCATCTGAGAGTCAAGTAGAAACAGTCCTTGAAGAACAGGATCCACCTGAATGTGCATCTCAACTGCATCCAGTTGAGGAAGACAAGGCTGCATCGCTTTGTTGCTTGCTGCAAGCTAAATACATCGGTGTATTTGCAAAGTAACAGTTAGAAGAAACATCACCCTCATCTTAGAGACRCTCAAGACCAACAAAAATTGCACCTGGGAGATAAGATGCTCTGAGGAAAGCAACTAAATTCAACTTGATACAAGTGTCAGCACAAGACGCATACAGCACACCCTCTCCACCCAAACAGGGTGAGGCATGACCAGGGCTCAGGGATCCCCTCTCAATAATTTTAATTAACTTTTAACCTTAGGAAACTGAAATATTCCAACATGACACACAGCTGCAGCCACCAAGAAACACAGGGGACAGGATGTTAGCAGCTTTATGGTGACACTTGCTCCTTGAACACAGAAAGGATTAAATTAAATTAATTATCATGTAGCTTTCAAGAAGGTAGTATGTTTTCCCTGGGAGGGGATATACAGCTTCCAGCTATGGGATAAGAAAAAGATTTAGAGGTCAAGCTTACGAGCTTGGTCTGCAGTATGAACCTTGACTTTGCTGAACTCCAATTTGAGAAAGAATTGGTGCTTCTTAGGAATATCTGAAGGAAAACATGAAGTTTGCTAAAGAGGAATCGCAAGAAATCCGTAAGCCTGTTACACAGCTCTCTGGTGACCAGACACAGGCTGGAGATAAAGGCCAACACTCACATCCTCAGCTGAGCAACTGCGACTCCCTAGCATAAAACCAGTATCATGAAGAAATTTATTTTTTAAAATAAAAGGATAAGGGACCTTTTGCTTTATTTTAGAGCAAACACTTAAAGCATTGTGGCTGTGCCGAGAAGCTTAAGTTAACTGGAGATGGTCATATATGGCTAAAATGTGACTACAAGGACGTCTTGACCACCTGGCCTGGCCTGTGACATGATGTATTAAGCACCAGTCCCATCTCAGATGTTCCCGCTGCCATCCGAGGAAGCCCTGCTCACAGGATTCACAGCTCATGTCACGTACAGCTCCTCTACCCACAGTTTGGTTAAAGCAAAACCTCCTGCCCTTGCTCGGCCTGAGAGGGTCAGCATCCATCCAGGGTGCTTAGAAGATTGCAAGAACTGGAGGTAGCACAGAAGGACTTAGCATAGACCTTAAATATTCACATCATTCTTAYAAGATGTAAGGTGATGTCCAACCAACACTGTGAATGTTCTGCCTGGCAAAGCAGCTAAGTACAAGCCCAACCCCAGCAGCACTGTGTGGGCTTAAATGTGCTTAGTAATGTGCTCCATTTGTGAAACCCGTGACCTAAATCCGTCAGACCATGCAGGTAAGATGTACACGCAGCACTAACAACTGATCGCCAAAGGGAAGACACTGGTAAATGCCTACGTGGTGGCATAAGTCTCTCTCTCCGTTCAGTGCCACAAATACCACAGTCTTCTGGCTCAGATAGCCTTCAGGGCTTTGGCATCCAAGCTTACATGCACACACAGACTCTGTTAACAATTGATGCCGGTTTTTAACTATTTGTGAAATAAAGGGGTTTTCTCCATGTAAGCATGTTTCTTCCATCTCAACCTCTTGTGCAATGTGTGAGCTCAAGCACTGCCAGCGTTCCCCAGCATCTCCCATTCTCTCTGCAAACYCCCCTGTCTCTCCTTCAAAAGCCTTGCAGCCATTCAGTGTTTATCAGTAGCCACCAAACTGCTCTCCCTGCAACACCAAGATCAGCCGCCTGCTATCCCACACCACCACAAAACATCTAAGCTTCTTCCACAAAATTCATTACCCGCATTCACATCATTTTCCTCTCTCCTTCCCACCTCCAGAGAAACTTCTGTGCAAAACACCGCTGTAAACAAATCAACACAAATACAGAACCAGGACAAGGCCCATTGCTCACAGCAAATATTAACGCTGCAAAGGTCCAGTGAGCTCGCACAAACTCCTACCACTTTGAAGGAACCACTGCAGCATCAGAGCCTATCCACTTTTGTGCCAAGGCAGCCTCAGTGCAATAAACACTGGAAAGTAGTTTCACTGGGTTCAACCATAAATGGCTTCTTGGGAATCATCACACGGTTGTGCCATCCAGAGCGAGGATTCCTGGAAAAGCCGGGTAACGCTCGGCGTCTGGCGGCTGCCCCTGCTCGAGGACGGGAGCTGTTCCTGCAGGGCTCCTGCTCGCCGGGTGKGCAAACCCAGCACAGCCATTCCCACCTCGGGCTGCGACACCTCATCCCTGGGCCGCCTACAGCTTCATGATGGCGGGCAGAGCCACCGCAGCCCCCAGGGAAGGTGGACGATGGGGCCCGGCCAGCTCTTAGCACGTTACACCTACCGAGAAGTAACCGCAGTCATTGTGCCCACATACCCTGAGACCGCRCGATAACAACATCCCTACCGTGACATCTAGCAACCCCTCCACGGGGAATGCTTCTGACACATTTCCAGCACTGTCAAGATTTGAAACTGCAACAAATGAACCAGGTGATACAAATTCCACCAGCATCCACAAATGTTTGAATGCGATGCTTCAGGTCGCCCAGCAATGGGAAAGGAGCAGCTGTGAAAGGTTGCCRTGTTACCAAAGGGGGCTGAGATGTTGCGGGGCTGAGAATGGAGGAGGGTGATTGCTGATTTTAGCTTCCACTTGTGCTTTTAATTTCATGAGAATCTCAGCTTCTAAGTTTTCAGAACGAACARCAATTCAAGTTTTTTTCCACTGGTTGCAGGAAAAAGCCTGATTAGGTGAATGCAGAAGATTCTAATGGCTCAACCRAAAGAAAACTGGTTTTGTCATCTCATTGCTTATAAGACCTTTGCAATCCTGCAGGCCCTGATTCAAGATTTTCGGACACTTGAGGCTGGTTTCAGATCAGGTCCCTGTACAAAGTATGACAGGATCCAAGGTTGCTTGGCTCCAAGTTCCATTGAAGGCATTTATTTAGATGACTTAAACTAAAACAAACTCACAGGGGAGAGAAAGCCTGGGAACAGTTCGCTTTAAAAAAGGACCAATCCCACCCTATTTGAAGAACTAGACTGCAGTTCAAAATGAGATCTGAGCAAGATCCAGCAAAAGCCATGTCAAGTTTTGCTTTCACATGAGATGCCAAGTCAGAATAGTTTATGGCTGAACATGTCACAGAGAGATCTGCAAAACGCACGCTATTAAATCCGACACCCCGCTAATTCTGATCGTGATTTTGTTGCAAATTCAGCATTCAGCCCCAGAAATTGTTAGGTTTTACAAGCCCCT
Source organism: Oceanodroma leucorhoa (assembly GCA_030449065.1). NCBI lineage: Eukaryota > Metazoa > Chordata > Aves > Procellariiformes > Oceanodroma > Oceanodroma leucorhoa. The sequence goes on along the minus strand of JASVER010000074.1, from coordinate 3,690,346 downwards.
TTCAAGCAACCCGAATACTGTGCAACTCCGGGAAAAATTCTGGATACGCATCAAAACCTTGTGAAACTCAGAGTTCTGCCCCAAATCCAACATGCAGTTAGGCGTGGTTTTAAATATACAAGCTGAGGAGTGCAAACACCTCATCTACTGCATCAAAGTTTCAAACTGCAAACCTCTGAGTGCCCCTCTGCCCTTGCCACCTCCCGACATCTTTGCAGCACATTTGGCTGTTGGGACAGACCCTGGCGCAGGCAGGCACCRGGGAATACTCATGGCCAAATGCCATGCAGGACTTGGGCACGCGAAGGGCATCAGGCTCGGAGCTCATCCCCGACTCTCCTTGCCYCAGGCTAACACAGACCCCTGGCTTTACAGCAAGGCACTGGTTTCCCACCATCGGTGTTTCAAAGGTAGYTTTTCATGAAAGCTCAACCTCAGCCTTGACCAAAGTCAACTGATGACAAAGCTGGTCCAGATACACTGATAAGGCTTTGGAGAACCCACCTGGTGTCTCCTACCCAGGTAAGTCCCCTTGTCCTACAAAGGGTGGCTTCCACTGAACCACCTGGAGCTCCTATAACACAGCACACTCCTTCTCCTGTAAGGCCAGAGGTATTATAAAGGGCCAAGACCGCCTGCATGGGCTGTAGCAAGCGTCTCCACTCTTTGATGCTGTCAGAGTTTTTTTAGCCAACTTCCCTGACTAAACACACACACGCTTCAAGAAAACCCCTATTTTAAAGCTGTAATGTAAACAACCCCAAATTATTACTATCCCCTAAAGGCTACTGCTGGCAGGCATCAGTGATAAAGCTCTGCCAGAGCAGTCTGGCATCTAGCAACAATTTGTTTGTTGTCCTGCAAAAATACAGAGAGCCTTGCCATATGGTATTAGCAACTTTCTGGTAACATTAAGAAATATATTGGCTTGGAAAGCAGTTATCACACCAGAAAAAATCTTACGTCTCAGAGGCAGGTCTATGCTGTAAGCAGTATCAGCAGGGCGGTGATGGTCAGTGGTGGGGGAGAGGTGATGGTGGCCAGCAGAGCCGTGCCACCTCCAGCCCCCGGCACAGAGAACGTGCTTTGTGAGCGCCAGGAGGGCTTCAGCACTACAGACACGGTGTCAGCAAAGCTCTCCCCAGAAAGCACCTGAGTTACCTGTCATCGAGCTGAAGCAATGCTTCAGCCATCCTGACCAGCCAGGGGGGCCCTACCTTTCAATCAACAGCTTTTTCCCACTGTTCACATTAAGCATAGAGAAAGGAGAAATAAGACTAAACTCATTAAAATGCTTTTTCAAAAATAATGCATATATACCATAATGATTTTCTGAGTGTGTGTATACCAGGTCACGAGGGTTTTGGAAAGAAAAGCCAAGGAGAGATGGTGCAAGTCAGCATGCGGATTTCGTGGGAAAACACCTATTTTATAGTATCGCACACTCTCAGGCTTGAATTCTTAGAAGGAGCTGAACTGATGTAATGAGCAGGGACTTCTTGGGATACAACTTTACGACKCTCACTTTCTGTAGAGCTGGTAGGGACGATACCTGTGATAGACCCCCGATTCTGTCTATCGCTTTTCTAACTCTGCCCCTATTTTTGGAGTTTTCTCCATACCCGCACCCTATCTCAGAAGGACTCGCCCCCATTTACAGCGGTGCAGGAGTTTCCTGCAGAMTCGCAGTGTCAAGCTTACAGCCACATTATGTGGAGCAGCATCACACAGGAGCACAGCACACAACTGACAGTCGCCATGCTGTCCCAACTCCACCTGCACCCTGAGTCCCATCCCAYCCTGAGGAGATGGCTCCAGCACCCACCACCTGCTTCTCCTTCCTGGAAGAGCTCAAGGAGTGACTTAATGCACTGAGAGATGGAGCTGTTCTCAAAATGAAACAACCAGCAGGGAACAATATTGCTGCTGGATCTGGAAAAGACGTAATCCACCTAATGCCATGGAAGAACATTAGTGGGATTGCTTGGAGCATCTTCTGAAGAAATTTCTGGATCAAATCGAAGACGTGCTTAGCTCTTTGCCCATCCTTCTAAAATCTTCTGGATTCCTKCCAGTCGTTACTTACCTTCCCTGCATCTATATCTTGCTCTGAAAACTGATGTCTCCCTTGCCACGGTCTGCAATAAGCAGCTTTTCCCCCCACTCAGCAGCTTTGCAGGAAGCCAAGGTCCATGCTCCTCTGCCCTTAGYCAGTTCAGAAAAACAGGCCTATTCCCTCCTCTCCCTTTATAGTTGGGAATGTAAAACACTCCYGTTACGGATACCTGCTATAACCTGAGCGTCAGTGAGTGCCGACCAGACTGCGTGGTCCCACGGGTGGCTGCTAGAGAACCACGGGAAATTCCCTGGCAACAGTGCCTGGGGATTAGGAGATGCTCTGATCGCCACGTACCAGCCATTAGCCTTAGCAGTGCCTAAAGGGAGGGGCAGGGCTTTGGTCATCTTGTACCAGTGCCGACAGATCCAGTTTAAGCCTCACAGAGATCGCTGACCTCTTGCAAATGCTCTCCTGACGAGGGGACTGGGATGGGGCAGGGAAAGAAAATCTCTGCAGCAATTCTAGATAGCACAAATTTGCTGTAAGGACAGGCGCAGCAAGAACAGTTAGAGGTGGCCAAGCTAATTAACAGCCACCTGCTCACACCCCAGGCTGCTATTCCTTGCTCCAGAGACTTAAAAGACTTATCTTTGACAACCTTTTACAAACATGAAGTCCCCACTTTACTGACGTGCTTATCTCAATGCGCGAGATAAGAGAAGCTGGGGCAGAGAGAAAAACCACAGAAGGACTCCGCAGGAGAACCACCCTTACAAACTCAGAGCTCMTCCAAAGAGACCATTAGCTCCTCTTCTCCCCTAACACTGAATTATTGCAAATATTCAGAGTTCTTGCGTTCTAGGTGACCAGTCATGTTGTGCCTTGTCACAAGTGGAGAAGTCACATTGCACCTCTCCTTGGAAAGAGAGTTGAACCTTTCAGAGTCCCCTTCTCCCCCRTGTTTGTTAGAAGCCTGAGAGAAATAAACAGCAATAATAATAAAAAAGACAAAAAAGTTTTTAAGAAAAGCACCTATTATTCCTGTTCTGAGTTTTCATATTTTAATCTCTCTCCTTGTAATATTACTCCACCATAAAGTTCAGTGGTCCATAGAAAACTTCAGCAAAATCAGAAAACTCAGGACCTACAATTTCTACATGCGTATACATAGAGGCACCAAAAATCCATAGGGAAAAAAAAATWTGGTCAGAAGGAAAAAAATCAAATGAAATCTTTCTTGGGCCTTCTTCAACGTAACACCAAGAACCAATGATGAAACGCAATCCAATTTGTTTCCCCCGGTGCTGGTCGCCTTTAACAGAAAAGTCACTCCCTGTACAACACCYGCCCTGTCTCCAGTTTTCATAAGCAGCATGTAGAGCGTCGGTGACCTCAGCAGTTGCATGCTGTGACGATAAATAAAGTTAGAAGCCTGCCCCAAAACACCCCTCGAGCTCTTTGGCCAACGTTGGCCATGAACACATATGGGGTAACAAGCAAGTGAGGAGGAAAACACAAGGTTTGGGGCTCCTGAGAARGCTCCATCAGATGGCCTCCACTCACAAAAGCAGGCATAGGTGCAATTTCTGATAAATAAATAAGAAGACGCAAAGGCTGCTCTTCTTAGACCGGTGGGTTAGTCTGTTGGCCTGCAACACAACCGGCTCCGAGGTGGGGAGCAAGCCCCGGCTCTGGAGCTCTTGCATTCGTCACCAGTTCCAGCTGAGAACAACAACAACCTGCTCCGGTCTGTAATACCCTTTGTAGGTGATTATGGGAAACAAAAAGGACTAAATTCAAAGCAGGTTTTCAACTGGGGGGGATCCAAAACTGCTGACTGAGGAGGAGAACAAAGCCAGATGGCATATGCTGGTATTGTTAGGGATTATGCAGTGTAAGGCAATAGGAAATGAGCAGAGAAAAAGACCCGAGTTGGTCCCATGGCTCCTCTCTTGCCAAATGAACATACCGGGGCGACCGTGAAACAATCAGTTTATGGGTTTCATTCCCCTCCACCCCCAGACTGAACTTAAATATTTGTATAAGCCCAGGCGTAACTTTTATCTAATGTTTTCCTTGGGGTTTACTAGCTGTTTAGAGCATTCAAGCTAAAAAGCATTCCCTCAAACTCTTGCCACAAAAAGAGCTGAAACTATGATACTAATTAAAACCACACTCTTTGGTATCAAGAAGACATGCTATTATTTTCTTTTTTTGCTCATGAGAAGCTGTTAATATGGGCAACGCGTCTGGAACATTTTCCTTCCAAACACCATGCTCCGTACCCCCTCCTGCTCAGGTCGGCTGGTTTATGAACTTGTCAGCAGTCTGGGGTGGGAAGGCTCATATTTACAAAAATAGACTTTTTTTTTTTTTTTTTGGTAACAAACCATTTGCCATCTTAACGTTATGAAAAGCACATCAAGAAAAAACCCAAAAGCTTTATGCTGCACAAAAGGCAACAAGCTAAAGAACTGTCCTGCCTTGGTGCCCAACGGGCCAAATCAAGCCATGAATCTCACCAAAATACACTACACATTYTGAAAAACAGCCTCTGACTTTGCCAGGATGCTCCTGGACACTCAGCACAGAGCAGGAAGGGATGCAGGTTGCACCGTGTACCACTGTCGATCCACCCTGGGGTAAGGTCTATTAAAGAAAAAGGTAAGATTTCATGCTCATTTTACCCCATCTAATTTGGATGCTTCTAAGGTCTCCATTACTGTGGTATCAGCACCTCATAAACATTAACAAAATTATCCTTAWAACATTTCAGGGAAAAATGCTACTATCACATTTAAAGGACGGAAAATTAAGGCAGAAAAAAAAAAAAATCAAAGGCCAGGTTTGTGCTCAGTGCAATATTCAAAAGCATCCATGTGTATCCCAAGAGGTCTAAGTCCGGTTAAAAAACAAATTTCCTTGTCCRAGATCAAACAACGGTGTCTCATTCAGCGCAGTAATTGCACTGCAGAAGTGCAGGAAGCAGAGAGAACCCGCTGCTTTGGTCCAATCCTCCCGGAGCACCGATTTCCAAGTCCCCACGGATTTTGAGCAGCGTCCTGGATGCCGCCTGCTTCGCCAACGCAGCGCCGCGGCGGGTCAGGCAGCTGCCACGGCGAGCGGCTGCCTGCAAAGAGCTGCGCTTAGTCTGGACAGAAGCATCTGCACTGCTCACGTGGAAAACAGAAGTGGGAGGAGGGACCCTCCGAGGAAGGCACTTGTCCCACAAGTGTCACTCTCGGGACCACAAAAGTAAATAATGTTTCATCAGAGCAATTTGGTTTCTGGTTTCTGTTTGGGAGCGTGGCTTTCGCTGTGTTGACTCAAAACAAAACTCAGCTTCCCTTTTTCACAGCCACAAAGATGCCAGATTTGAATTCCTGGTGGTGCAAAGTGCGGGCAGTGGAAGAGGGGGCCTTTGAGGGCTGAGATATTTTATTTTATATTTCTTTTTTGGTGATATTTTAGCTTTGAGCAAGCTCCCGCCTGGTTAGCAAGCTTCTAGGTTCGCCAACAATACAGAAGAACTGCCTAAGTTACAAAAACAAGTTAATACATAAAAAATATGACTTCAGCAAAGAAGTTAAGCTAGATGGGTGAACACGCTGTAATTTGTTACATGCTTCCATTGTGCGGGGATCCAAAGTAATAAAATATTCCTGTAACGCTAGAACTGTGAGGCCCAGCCCCAGTACGATGTTCGGATTCCAGTTATTAGCTCTGCCACACCATCCCCTGGCTCACCTCGGAGAGGAGCCTCGTGCCGCCTACCTCCCCAGCACTAACCTCCCAGCACCGAGCTCCACTTGCCCTTTTCTTTGGGATTCCACTCCAAAGAAAGATCAGGTAACGAAGGCATTGTGGAGGTGGCCGTGACACTGGGGTGCCGAGATGACATCTCACGTCAATTTAACGCCAGTGTAAAGCGCAAACCCATCCGCATCCAAAGCGCCATCAGAAAATCCCAGGGCTGGCCGCGGAGCGTGGTCTTACAGACGCGGGGGAGGGCTCGGAAGGGCGCGGGCTGCCTTGCAAACCCCACGTCCCCCCTGTCCTGCTTTTCATTTGAGGCTGACAGGCGAGGCTCGAACACATCATTACAGCCTTGAGGAGGCTGCTAAAGGTAACACTCATGTTACAAATGAATTAATAGGAAACACTTACCTTCCCCACTAGCTTGCCTTTCCTATTCATGCAAAGGTAGAAGTCTGTCTCCTTCCCTTTGATCCGGACTTGACTGCCAAAAGTGTCTGTTTCCACTAGAAGCTGGGCTTGTAAAGGAAGAAGAAAAAAAAGCATTTACCAACGTGGTCCCGTTAAGTCAGAGCGTGCAAAGCTCATCAGCGCGTTGTCCCTTTACCTCTCCCTGAACCACACCACGGTGGGATGCTCTGCAAGGGAACAACCCRCAGAACCACCCAGGGGCTGAGCTCCAGGCAGGGTCACGGGTGCAGATCTGACACGTCCCCACCGAATCCTGTGCAGATGCTCCAGATTTAATGCCAGTTTAGCCCAGAACATGCATATACACGTCTGTGCTCCATCACTCCACACCAAGTCCACCACCAATATAAAGCTCAACGCTAATGCTCTCCTTCACGCTGCAGGAGGGTTCTCGGAGGGTAAGAACATGGATTTTATTCTCATGAAGATAAAAGATTAGCACGACAAGAATGAAAATCCTTTCCCCACAGCCAGCAGCCCTCAAACACTTCACAGAAGTGGTCCAKCCACACGCTCGTGGTGCAAAACATCGCAGTGATCTCCTGAAAATCACCGCAACAGCTAGCAGGGGAGAAATTCGGCACTGCTTGCTCTCTCTGATGAACACCCGCCCTGCAGACATCCTCTATGCGTCTAGCTATGTTCCCAGGAGGTCACTAATTGCTTTCTGGCAGTCCAGGTCTGTGACTCCTGCTCTAGCTGGGAGAAATATGCCAGTCTCATAGTGCCTCGCATGTTTATTGAGGCCAGAGCTGGTTTGCAGCACTGCCAGGAGCCATGGTAGAGGACAGATTTCTGTGCCTTCATAAAGCACCTGCCCCGACACAATTGCATTTGCAGCAGTAGCCGAGCTGCCACCCAGATGCGTAGCGTGCCATCAGCATCTCGAAAACCTAGACACATCCGAATTCAGCCTTTTTTTCCGTGTCTGATCTAAACACGAATTCCAGTCATGCTCGAGGTTCGGATTCCAGGAATTTCCCTGGAGAGGCAGGAACACGCAGACTGGACATTTTGGTTCAGATCCATCTCCGATAYGCAGGGGGAAAAAGGAGACATGGTCGAAACACAATGCAAGAATGTGTAAGTGTCAGCAAGTGCAAATCCACGGTCCTGCTCTGGAAATGCTCACGCTTGTAAGACCCAAGCCTTACCGTAGAAACACAGCTTTTGCCAAACTCTGGAGAATGTTTGATCTGTGCTGCAAAAAGTCACATTCTTTTTGGCATTCATATTTCAAACTTTAAAACCCTCTAAGAGCAAATATGTTCACCGTAAGGATTTACCATGGGGATAGAAATAGGAGTTTGTTTCATTTAAACGCATTAATATTTTTCCCACTTGTAAAGTCAGCTTTTGGCTTCTGCAGCAGTGCAAATATCACAAACCTTTAACTCACAAGGGCCCTAAACGGAGTTTTCCCTTTGCAGCTCAGTCACATATGCAAGTTCAGGGTTTTCCAGTTACTAGCTGCTTACATTTATTTAGATGTATTTGTTAAACCTTTATCACAGGGGATATTTAAAGAATAACTTCTTTCTGACAGCAAGTGGGATAATGCCTGTATTATAGCAGAATATTACTTGCAGTCATGCATAAATATGGATATTTATCTAAGTCTTTCAGAAATGCATCACATTTTTGGGTATCTGTGATGGAGAGCAGCTTGCCAGCGACAGCCGGGTGCTGCAGGCTTCCTCTCCACACCTGCCAAGGTGGTATCAAACCAGTGACCACTTAAGTGAGGAAGAGCCACATGAACCAGAAACATCCCATCATAGTAAAGATATAAAGATGAGCAAAGCCAGGATGGGGGAGGATGGCACAGGGTCAAAGATGGGCCTTCAAGGGGAAGATGAGCAACGTGGTATATAACTTGGTGAATGCCCACTGCTTCAAGAAGTTCAGGGAGGCTGCTCAGATGCAACGCAGCAATAACAGACAAGGGAATAGCCAAAGGTATGACTATCTTTCAAGAGGTGAGTGTGAAAGGTCTTCCCCTCACATGAGCAAGGGCATTAGAGAGGACTAATGGTCAACCTCAGACGGGGAGAGCAGCAGCCCGCACACRAGGGAAGGTTATGGAGCCAGCACAAGGGGTCCCAAAGACTGTCCTGAAGACCACGGCCAACAGCCAGAGCACCAAGGAATCGCCCACAGATCTACAGTGTCGAACCCACCCAGGCACGCAAACGGACCCGGGGCCACCCACTGAAGGGGTCAAGCGAGGGCTCCACAGCTTGCACACAGGCAAGAACAGCACACGGCAAGTTCCCATCTAAGCTGCAAGGCATTCCCCATCCGTTCCAGTCTCAGCACTGCAACAAAACTGCTAAGAATAACACTGAATATCAGATATGGGTTTTGGCCAGCCAAAGTAGAAGCCAACATTGATAAAGCGCTTCAATGTGAGAGCCTCGAGCCGCGGTCCCGCCGGACAGTCGGCGACCCGCACCTCTCTGATGCAGGTCCCCCCCGGCAGCCCGCACTCAGATGGACAAACACGGGGCACGCCGGCTCGCGTTCCCCGCACCTCGCTCTGCAGCCAGTATGAGTAATATCCAAGCTGATTTTAATTTGAAAAATATCACCTTAAAAAGATGCCGGTTCCCTGCTGTGAAAATTAAAACCATCTGGATGGAGTGATTTCAAATAATTAATCTAGGTCTCCTTTGACACTGCTACTAATTAAAATATGATACCTTCCTCCCCCTTTTTAAATAAAGAATTTAAATAAAGTTTAAAGATCTAATAAAATAATGTCATAATTTAGAACTAAATGGAAGTCACCTTTCCTGCGGGCTGCAAAGGTTACGCCGGTGCTGAGATCCCTCCCGGGCTAGTGCCACAGCACGGACCGAGCAGCAGCGGATGGGCAAGCACCCAGTGCRACACCCACACCAGTAAATACACCAGCATACATACCCCAGGGCCCCGAGGAGGCTCGTGAGCCCCAGAGAGCATCCTGCACCCAATGTCTAGGAGCGGGGAGCAGAGGGAGGGAGGCTCAGCAGATGCTGCCTGCTCCCCACTGTGACCCTAGCTGCCAAAGTACAGGCTAAGGCCACACATAGGTACCCACTTCTGAAAAATCTGAGTTTTAAGATGCTGGAAACATGTTCTTATTTCTAGGGATCCTTGATCTCCTTTCCTACAAGAGATCAGTGCGGCTTTAGGGCTGCATTCATAACCCAGTTGGCTTCCAGCCTAAGGCAACCCTTTCAGGTGATTCTCCTTTTCACAACAGGCATCTGAATGGGGGAGGATTTGCCTCCCCTCTCCCTAAATTCTCTCAGGAGCCCAGACAGGGACCTTGCACAACACACCTAGTCGCTAAAATCAGCTGGGATGAATCCCAGCCCTGAACGCTGCAACAAGAGTTTCTGGGGGATGGAGGCTGGCCCAGCAGAAGGGGCTGCTGAGGTCTCCCACCCCACTCACACGTGGCAGGAGAAGAGCTCAGTCAYCACCAACAGGATTTAAATTAATGTAAACTGGACTTGGCTTGCGGTCTTGTTTCTGTGATAAAGATGCTATGGCCACAACGAAAGTGCCAGGGAAAATCCAAGAGAATTTCCATTGAGAGCTCAGGTAAAGTAAGTCCCACCAAGCTGGAGCAGTGTCCCCGTGGCAGTCTGCTGCTCAGGACACCTGCCTTCCCGCTCCATTAGTCCCTGGACACACTGTAGGGAGATTACAATCTTTATTTTCAAAAACCCTGCACTCTAGCCTTCAGATCAGGTATTATTGTTTAAATTCTTTGACAGCTAGATATTCTGATATATTTTCCAGGGGGGGGAAAAAAAGAGCTAAAGAGAAAAGATGTCTCTAGAGGGTGAGATCTTCTGCTACATGCTTTTGCCTTATTGGCCCATTTAACCTAAACCTTCCTGAAAACTCCCACTGGAAGAGATTGGAATTCCTCACATGTCTAGGTGAAACGGATTACATATATATGTTGAAAAGCTATCTTCCAGCTAAGAAAACATGAAGTCAGGGAGATATGTGAAGGTGGCAGAAAATATGCCAAATTATCTTTCAAATATTTCCTGGGAGTGGGAGGACGGGAGCCAGAAAAGCACGGGGAAAGAAAGGAGAAAGAGGGCACCTGAGAAGTGTRAGGTTTACATGTACCTATCACAAAAGCCTAAGAGCCAGCCAGTTTCAGATAAATAAAGAGATAAAGGGGAAGACAAAACAAAGGTGCAGAAGGACTGAATACTGCGAGTCTATCTTCCATTATTTTGTTTTTTTTTCAGGTATAAATTCTGCAAAAGGAACCACAGAGAAAAARAAGCTACAGCCACTTATGCTGCCCACGGGCATCTTGAAGCAGGCCAGCTAAAACAGATTTCCTAGGGAAAAGGCTCTCAGAGGGGACCAAGATTTTGTTGCTTTTGTTGCACTTTTTTTTCTCATGAAATTACAAAGTCGGGGAAACTATTCTCGGCACTTGAAACCATTTCCAGTTAATGAAGAGGAAGGACGTACTGATACGCCGAGGCTGGGACCACAGCATCTGTGATGGAGAGCAGCTTCCCAGTTTAACTCTGATGCTATGAACCGAGACAACSTGTATTTCCATCGTTCACAGCATATATTGCTTCTGATGGGAGAGTAACATTTACTCTCTGGTAAGACTGAATCTTCCAGCGAGAACCCCGGCATGGCCAAGGGTGCTTAAAATAGTTGAAACCTGTTCAAACACRGCCTACCCCCTACCAAAACCACGTGAATCCCTTACATGACCACAACATAGGAGAGAATGACCCTGGCTCCACTTCACATTCATGACGTAATGACAAGGGAATAATGCCAGAATTAGGTAAAGTCTGGAGGGTCTAATAAAGTCCGCAAGCTGTGAACAAGTGAGGGAATCTAGGCTGCATCCTCAAGTTCTGCTTGCACACTTGTATATTCCTCCRAACTGTATCACTTTAAATAGTTATAACCCATACAACCCAACTCCCTTCTCAATTAWTCAGGTCCAAATCAGGAGTAACCACCGAAATCAGTAAGGCTGGTGCTCAGGAGGGCAGAGCTCTTACCCACATACCACTGCAATTAGCTCATCGAGTCTGTCTTGAGTGAGCATTGGATATGTGTGTCAAATTATTAAAAGGGATGGTCGTGGGGGGAAGGAGTAAGAGCAGCTCCAAGATCCAGGCTCCAGGTATTTTCTTTTTTAAGCCATCACTTTGCACAAGCAAGGTAACTACCTGGTGTTAGAGCCGGGGGACTGCACAAGGAACAGCGCACCCAGGCTTTTAAAAATGCCATCTCTCTAAATGAGGTTTTCTTTTAAACCTCATTTAAACATCCTATCTTTTACTCCGTCAGCTGATGCAGTTAGGGAAAAAGACATGATCTGGAGCACATAAGCCCCTCAGAGCATCASCACATCAATATACAGCAAGCATCAAGTCCCCCACGGCACTTCTCCGTGCCCGATTTAGGGGCGGGAAGGGGAGCAGGACAGAGGGCTCTGTGTGAACAAAGGAAAGACTGCAGAGAGAACCTGCCACCCGCGTAACAGCCTTAGTAGCTCTTGGGAACCAGACAGGTTAAATATTTGCATGGGAGACATCAGAAGAAAATCTATAATGCACCAAAGACCTCAAAGGCACTTACACTGCAGCAACCTGATCCTGCAAATACTTTCACACAAAGGACTTCACACACATCGGAAGTCCCTCGAGTGCTGATAAAGACCCCTACGCAGCTTCAGGGTCGCGTCTCTGCCACCRGCTGCACGGTTGGACATGCCGGGAGCACGGCTTTGGACACGGAGGTGCAAGCTTCCACCCTCTGCAGCTCTCCACAGGGCTGTCTCCTCGCCCTGCCTACCTGCAACTGTGCCAAGGGCTTGATGTGGTGGAGAGAAGTGCAGGATCACAGCCTTTCTAACAGAGAGACAAGGGCTGAAGTTCCTCTTTCTGGCACTCTCTGGGACACCTTCCTCTGGGTTTCACCTCTGCACTAGCTGATGGGGGCTTCAGTCTCCGGGAGATGCTTTCAGGCACTCTCATCTGCAAACAGCGACCTAACACCACGGAGGCGTCCTGACCCATTTCCAGGATGCTGAGCCATCCCCTCAGCGCTCGCTGGGCTGCGTGAAACGAGGCCAAGACGTGCGGAAATACCCGTGCTGGTGCCAACACGCCAGCCTGAGCACCCAGCCCAGGACAGATGTGCGAGCCTGACACACTGCCGCAGGCACTTAACCCCGCGGGACACACAGACCAGGGTACTCAGGTACTAAAATATCACTCGCACACTTGTGAAACCTACACTATTTAAGCCTGTCACGCTGTTACAGTGGTCTCACCTTTAGGGACGCCCACCCAAARAATTCCACTACCAGTTCAGCAGTAGCTAACAAAACATGCCCAGGGAATGATGCTGAGCTGCTGGTGTTCCCCGAGCATCTCAGGGACCACCTCGGGGAGAGTCTGCCCCCCCACCCCRTAAGAGATGTGTTGCTTATGCCAGAATGGCAATATCAAGGAAAAAAGAATATTCTGAAACAAAGTACTCTTTTCAGGATTGCCCACTCTGGCTTCTGAAGGATGACAAAGCTTCCAGACGCAGTCCCTATAAAGTAAGTCCACTGACCACATCTTGGGCGTAGCTTAAATGAAAATTAGCTAATTTGAGGTCTTTAATCAGTCCACGCACATGAAAATTTAGCTGACGTAAGACCAGAATAAATTTAGCTGACGTAAGACAAGAATAAATACAAAGGTAGGTCTTACAGATTTTGCCCAACTTAAATAAAAAGTTAATAAATCACAGAACCTGTGATACTGTCAAAAACAAAAAATAGAAACTATCTGAGGACAATATTAAAATTGTAAGTACCATGCTACCGGCCCAAGCCTGTACTACCCAGAGTCCGGTTCATCGTTTACCCATGTGAAAAATGAATGTAAAATACTGTCATTCTGACACAGAGCCATTTGCACCCATTTGGAGATCTAAGAAAACAGGATTAAGCAGTGGGGAATCAGACTTGGCCTCTTGCAGATGTTATATACATAATTCACCATAAGAGACACTAAAAATATTTTGGCAGTTGCTTCAATGATGGTGAATAAGCTTATTTAGACAAGATTCAGTAAAACTGGAGGCGATAGGTTGTGTGCTTTAAAAACGCCTGGGCAGGGAGCGGCAGCAAACAAATTCTGCACTGAACTTTGCCACCTGCACACTCGCAGTGACTAAGAAGTAGGCCTGGAAAGAGAAACGTTAAAAATGTTAGCACAGAAATTCCTCTATCTCACCAGGGTGTCTTGCTGCCTCCAAACACAGCTCAAGTGGACAGTATTGCTACAGAGGCAGGAAAACTGCTTGACAAGCTGCCAGGCTCCGAGTCTGGAACTAGTGAAGGATGAGCCTCAAAAAAGTTCAGAAGCTCTGTAATGCTTGAAAAAGCACCTAAAATGAAAAATAAAGGGCCAAACCCYGATGTCTTTGATCATTCTCATTTGAATAAACTCCTACTGACATAGTCAAGCCCAACAGACAAGGACCTCAGAACCTGGCCCGGAGCGCCTAGCTGAAACGCATCCAAAGCRCTAGAGTCTCTTGGGTCTGGAAATAGCGTGAACCTTTCCCGTCCCGCAGAGAGTTAGAATTACCACAAGAACAAACCCTGCTGAAGTTATTTTGACTTGCTTGTTCCCAGTCTCAGCTGAACCCMAAAAAAATACTGATGTACACAAAAATAACAATAAGCGGAGAATGACAACTATGGGAACCCCAGGTACTCTTGCTTCTCCAGAGCTGCTTTATTTGTGGCCAAAAGCAAAGGACAGACCACGTTTACTCTGAAGCACTCACCCACCTCTCTTGGGCAACCGGGTGGTTGGCCGCTCATCCTCGGCAATGAAGTAGGTGTGACGTTAGCACCACCATACCCTCTTACCGAGGACTCCCAAACACATAAATCTCTCCYGTATGCCAACACCATGATGGTTTCACATACTGCAGATGTTAGTCCATCCAGGCCCCACTGCTATATTTGTCAGTGCTCCAAAATGGGGCTAATCAGGAGAAACAYGTAGAGTATTATTTGCAGTGTTAGTTGAATTAAGATTATCAGCCATGCCTGAAATAAAAAGATGCTATGTTCTACCATGGAGGTTTTACTACCCTGTGCCCTCCAGTAAAAGTTGAAATTATGACAATTAATTTTACGGATAGAAATATAAGCACGCTCGTGCATTTTCTCAAAGGTGCTCATTGTAACTTTCCCTTCTTCCAGCAAGTAAAAACTATGCTGAAAATAAAAGTTTCAGGATGCTCCAGTATTTTCAATGGGATTCTTGTGGCTCTGGAACCCAGAGGAGCAGAGGCAGCAGCACAACCTACCAGAAAAAATGTTCTGGCACATGGGGAAAATTCCTCTATGTTTTAAGATTTTAAACAGGGTTTGCTCTTACAAATGGACGCAAACGCAATTTCAAAGATATCTGACTTCTTAATGCTTGTGCTGCTGATGCTCACTCTTGCCATATAAAAGATAATATACTATTAAATGAAGTATACACAATCGTCGYTCTTAGATAAGAGTATGAGAGTGTGACTATTTCTGGGTAAGGGTTGAAAGAGGTGGACAATAACTGATCTTCTATAGTACCTCGGGACACACATCCTCTGGAGCCACCTGYAGCCAAAGCCAGTCCCTCGGGTGAAGCACCTTGGAGGAGGGTGCTCCGCATCAGTACCTTTGAAAAGGTCTCTCCCTACAGACACAGGACAATTGTTACAACTATTCTCAAGGCAGCAGCAAGAGAAATAACAACAAAATTCAGATACCACATTAACTCGGCCTTTAGCACCTTTGGTTTCATATATTTATTTTTGGAAACACATTCATCATGGGGCTTTTCTTAAACTATTACCCCCAGTCCACACCATAGGTAAGACTATTTACTTGCCTTTTACTGCATTTTAATTGCAGAAGTTTTAAAAGTCTTTTTTTTTTTTTCTCATTTCTAGAGTCATTTGGGACAAAAGGCATCTGGCACTGGGTATTTAAATAAGACCTGTCAGAACTATAAAATTAGTTTTACGTTTTAATAAAGGTACTGTAAAAATCTCAAATATAATTCTGCATTCAAACCATAAGTGTTTGGATTAAGAAAAGGAGATCCCATGTTAAATCTTAATATAAAAAGTAAATCAAGTACAGAACTAAGCCAGTCCTCATCTGTGGCGTTAAAAACAAGAGCAGCAAAGAAAAGAGACAGTATCTCTAATAGCTTAATTTGGGGCATTCTTGCCTTAAGGAATCAGCGTTGACATTGTACAATCCATATTATATGATTTGTTACTTACCCCAGTTTCAATTTATCTAGAGACCCATGTCACCTATAAAGATCAGACTCAGTYCCATGTTTCCATCCAAAATTTTCTCAGCCCCTTTCTCTCCTCCCTGCACTAGAGCACCCTTCCCTCCTCTCCCCACCCTGGAGGGGGTGGCCCCGTGGATCCACGGAGGGGACGGTCCCTCGAGGCACTGGGTGCCACGCTAGTAGGTGACGCCGCTGCTTTAGGTGTCCAGACTGTACCTGTCCTACCACGGATAGACAGAGCTCGTTTAGCTTGGAGGGCTCTTCGGCCAGCTCTTTAATCAGCACATAATTCACTTCAAAAATCTTCAGACATGCAGACAAAGGACAAAACCCAAAGGACAAACCCTCCTTCCAGCACTCGCTACCCCGTGCCAGCAAGCACGTCCCTCYTCTCCGCCGGGACACCTCGCTGCTCTCCTGCTTTATCTCCTTCTACAATCTTTGGAGCAGACAGGAGAAGGAAATTCYCCACCGCTATTTATACATAGCAGACTTGAAATATTTCAAGCAGCCCTGACGGYCACATCTCCGTGCCAAGCCCGAGGAGCAGGGCTGCCCCTCACCTTTGCCATGAGAGGATGAAGCCATGATAGAAACCTGCCAAGGAGGCCAAGTCACCCCACGCTTGCTGCCACCACCCGAGCTCAGCCGAGCACTGCTGCTGCAAGAGGAGCTGCCGGTGCCCACGACACCGCTCACCCCCARAGCCACCGGCACGAAGGAGCCCGAGGACACACCACACAACCCGTGGGGAAACACCACTTTATCTGCAAGGGCTTTGTAGCCCAGCGCRGAGTGGCAGCCACCCTGGTACTGAGCCATGGCAGAAGAGAGTCATTTCTCCATCTGGGACCCCAAAGGAGCAAAGGAAGTGGCTAACTCAAGCTAAGGAGCTTCTGGGCAAGCTCCTGSTGGGGAAAGGAGATGGCTTTCCCTAAATCCAGGTGCCCACCAGGCCTGGCTCTCCACCGAGGTCATGAAGTGAGCAGAGACCCTTTGTAGACCAGGGGAGCGGGAAGGGAAGAGCCGCAGGTGCACGCAGGCTCAGGCCAGCTCCAGCCTCCCCACAGCAGCCGCCGTGCTGCCCTCCTCCCTGCCTCCAGCTGCCCCGACCTGGTGCTTCACTGCGGGTCCACCTCCGGCGTGAAGAGTTAAAGCTCATCCCCCGACAGGCCCGAATGAAAAGGAGACAAAAAAGCAGGATGCTGGTGAATGACAGCGGTGGGTGGCCGGCGGCCCCTGGCTGGCGCGCTCCGCAGACAACAGGCACAGCCAAGTGTGTCTGGCACCAGACAATTATTTCGCTGGAGGTGTGTGAGGCGGGAGCGCCGAGAGCCATTCTCACGGCGAAGCAACCAGCCATGTCGGCTAACAAAACTGCTCACTGGGAAGCGTCCCTCTCCTTGCTCCCATCTCCTCACCGGGGTTTGGTTTGGGGTTTTTGTTTTGTTTTTTTTTTTTTTTCCTGTGTTGTCCTTCCTGCTGGGGCATTTGCAGCTCTGAAAAAAAAGCAGGTCAAACATCCTCAAATGGTGTATTTAGTGCTTCCCCTCAGGTTTCCGCGGCTTCCCTGCCATTTTCCTCCTGGACTTGGGAGCGCAGCAGTATTTATGGGGTAGCGAGCTGACCCCTCGGCTGCGGTGGGCGAGTGCCTGACGTTAAGTGCTGCTAATGCGTTTTGCATTTGTGCTCGGGGGCAGGAAATCTCAACTTCCAGTGCCAAGGGGTTAATTATAATTTATATAGCAAGATCTCAGGCTGTGGGTTTTTTTTTCCTCCAGCTAATTAAGAGGTACAATTACCTTTAGGAATCAAAGGGATATTTTGGTACCTAGCTCTTAGAAACAGATTACAGGCACTTAAAACACAAGGACATCTTTGCTTTTCTACACGTGCTTAGTTTTTGATTTTAGGTCATTAACAAGAAACTGTCGTATTTCTGATCCACCATCGCAACGTACTGGAGACCACCTATGGAAGCCATTGCAAGGGTAACAGCATTRCTGCTTTCCCAGTGATTACCTACGTTTCCAACGATATGTTTTACTGATACATCACCTGCCAATCAGGGCTCTGGCAAAACTTTCTGCTTATTAATTAACAAAGCTTCATGATAACCTTGAGGTGGGTAATACCTAAACAGACCAGTCTGTGCTCAGGCTGCAAGCCCAGGACTACTTACTCCCAAGACAAGTAGCACGTTGATTAATATTATTGCTGTATTAGTAATAATTATTACTAAATCGTCCCAGACAGCATGGCAGCCCCTCTGCATTGCCCTCTTCTGCCCAATGGCCCAATGCAAACGGGAAGCAGGCCACGCAGGTCTTGGGAACTGGAGTTGAGGGGTAATTAGCAGCACCGGTACCCAGGGTAGATGCGAGCACCCAGCGTGGCTGGGCAGCCAGGGAGGCCGGCGGGCAGCACCCGCGGGACCCAGCTCCAGCAGCTCCAGCAGCTCCAGCAGCTCCAGCAGCTCCAGCAGCTCCAGCAGCTCCAGCAGTGGGGACGTGCAGGGCGAGCAGCGCTGGGCTCTGCTGGGCAGGCTCATGCCCTGCCTGGGGCTGGGGGATCGCTGGGAGCAAGGCCATCACCTCCTGCAACCTCCCTCCGTCGACTCCTTGCCTTCCTGTTTGTGCAGAGGTTTAAGAGTTACAGGTCTCTCCTTCTCACCACTCTCGGAGGTGTTTGCTGAGCCATTTGCAAAGGGTTAATGTAATTGAATATTCAGATGTAGGGAGAGGGGGGTTTGGGCTAAAGACAGCAAGAAAAGGTTCTGGGGAACCCTTAAAGTCTTGCTCCRGGGAGTCACTAGAGTTACACAGGCAACGCAGGCTGCAACTTCAGTTTGACTTGGCACAGCCTGCGCAAATACATCTTCCACCAGTCATTATTTTTTAGGGATGCAGTGGACTATTACTCTCTGGGAAATTAAGCGCTTAAGCTAGAAACTGATGCTGTATAATTGTCAGCAGACCACACATGCCGCAGGCTCTCACGCACCCATACCAGCAGCCTCCACCCTGACCCAAAACACAGCTAGAAGCAGACGTGAGGCTAGCAGAGGCAATGAAGACCAACCCTTTCTCTAAAGAGGGGGTCAGCATGAGGACCAAGAGGAACGTCAGCCCATGTGGGTTAGAAATGAAGCTCATGCTGCCAAAGTCAACAGAGGCGCTCAGCAACCGGTATCCAACATCAGCGACCCTTTGCCTACAGCTTGATTACATCATGGCGGGTTTATCAGGCTGCCCTTTGATGTGCCGACAGCAGCAAACCTGCTGTGTTGAATTTGCCGCAAAGCGGGCGGAAGCATACAAGCCAAAACCACGCCRTGTGACGCATTATTGTTAAATTAGGAGGAGATAACACAGTCGACACCTCGGCATGGAGAGATGCCGACTGGTACTGCTCATCTCAAAGGAGCTCTGAGAAGTTCATTTAGAAACTGACAATCAACACATCCTCCAGGTATTCCCATCCCTTGAAGCCACTCTTTGATAGGCGATTGCCAGAGAAAAGGCACATCGGTTGTCCTAAGCCATTTTACAAGAATATCTACAAAACGATGCAAACCTGTACCGAGCAGAGCGTTTCCAGTACTATGGGAGTCACCAGATAGAATATTCTGTTTCACGGCAGGAGACTAAGCGCAAATCAGGAAGGCTTTCCTACGTAAAGGTTGAGAATAATCAGGGCTGGTATTTTTTAGCGGGTTTATTACGGTGTACAGGAAGGCATCYCTCTCCTCGCGCCAGGTATGGCAACGGGTGCTGGTGCAGGCAAGAGGCTGGGAAAGGACCTGGCGCAGCCCTGGAAAAAGCAAGACAGGGATTACAAAACTGTCACTTGTAGCGCCGGTTTAAGCCACTAACCTGCATGACGTTCAGTAAAAAGGACCTGTAAATACTTAACCAGCAACACGACCAAGTTATATAGGAAAGAAAAAGAAAGGAAGGGCAGATCCAGAGGGAAATACAGGTATACCAGCATTACCTTTCCCTACAGCTTGCTATTTATTGAAGAACAGCAAAAGCTCCAGTGCACTTCAGAAGACAAACGCTGACACGGAAATTCAGAGCCCTGAATCGCTTCCAACAGGGAAAATGTACTGACCGCAGTCTGTTTGGAGGTCAAACAAAATCAATAGCCTTTCTCTCCAGTCTGTCTCTAAACTAAGCTTCTTTCAAAGACATCCAGAGAAAATGGATCATCTTTTGTTGTTGTGTGTGGTTTTGGGTTGGGCTTTTTTTGTTTTGCTTTTTTTAAGTGGTCAAACATTCATACAAGTATAAGAAACTCCTTCCTCCCTCAACATACTGAAAGGATTGTATAGAGGTCAAAACTGCCCATCAGTTCTACTACACAATAGACGAGTTATCCAGTTCTTGGGGAGGAAACCAAGCTGGAGGTCGCTTAACACTCGGTAAGAGAGGAAAAAATAAATCAATGTATTTGCTTGATCAGGGTACGTTTAAAGATGGTTGTCAATTAGTTCAACACAGTTTGCTGTTACAGAGCACAACAATTTAGCCCCAGGAGCTGAAGTTTGCCGCGTTTCCTCAGATTCCTCCTGCTGAGAGACAGATATTGGCTGCAGCAGGTCAGGCACCGAGGAGGAGGAGTGAGACTGGAAGTCACAGCCGCAGAGTGGGAGCTGGTGAAAGGGAGCCTGGCATCGGATACAGCAGGACTGGGGACTCCTTCCTTCCATTCAACGTACACAGTAAACCGGATTCGTGTCCAGAAAGGAATAGAGATGATAACTGGTTATTGCACTGGTACGAAGTGTGCCTCTCCACACCACAGCACACACCTCTTAAGATAAACTACAGTTTATATACCCTTGTGCAGACGGTATCATCTTTACAGATATAAGTGGGTCACCCCAAGCTGAGGGCAAGGGCAGAAGGACTAAAGTGGTAGAATGGAAAACTTTGCCTACATCCGATTTTTTTAAATAATATAAATTCTTAAAAATCTCAATACAAAAATCACAAGGAGAAAAGGGAGGGACAAACCACAAGAAGACCCTTCCTAAGGGTCCCACTGAATGCATCCAAAGGAGAACTGCTGCTTTCAAAGCAATGGATCAYTGACGACTTTGTCTGCCAGTTCTGTTCTGACAATCATTGTTAAAAGATAGTCACCATATCACAAAGTAATTTAGGATGGGAAGGCTCTCCAGAGGTCATCCAGCTCAACCCTCTGCTCAGAGCAGGACCATCAGGGGTAGAGACCATCGCTCCTTAGCCATGCTCCAGCTGCCCTGCAACAGGTTCCTCCTTCGGAGAAAGTGGACATCCTTGTCTTGATTTAAGCATACTGAAGGGTGCGTGGTCACTGCATCAGTGATGTGGCTGGAGAGGGACAGACACATCTGCAGCTGACTTGGGCCCCAGCACAGCGAAACTGAGACCAGACCTCAGCAGGAGTGAGCTGCCCGCGGCCGTGAGCCTCTGCCATCCCTGCAGCCATGGTCCACGGAGCCACACTGGTTCACGTTTACCTAATGGGCCTCCCACGCCGCTGATGTTTGCTGCTGTCGGTACCTACACTAGCTATATTAAAGCTACTATATGTCTCTAACTCCCCTTCCGAGTGCAGCACACGCACAGCACGCCAGCACCCTCAGCGGCGCGCATCCTGACTCATCTGCCGCCCCGCACTCACATATGCTGCAGGAAGAAGGGTTTGTTCCACCAGCAGCCGTAAAGGGCACCTCATTTCTGAGCGAACATATTTAGCATCTTCTAATTAGGATCTTCTCGTGCCCACGCAGGTCTCATAGTTCCAGCGCTAGAAAATCCTGGCGAAGCTCAAAACAGGTTACAGCAACGGTGACCATCAAATGTTCACCCAAACTCATTATGGTTGCAAGAACAACCAAGGCTAGTAGCTAGAAACAAAAGTGCTGTTTCTTTGCAATGCTTTTTATCTCCCCTCCTCCAGTCCTCCCAGGTGGAACAATTTACCCAGTGATTATACAGCTCTTACRTTTGCTTGTTAGCTCCCCCAAATTAGTAGGTGCAAAGTCAATATCCTTTTGCCTATTTACTCCTAATGAGTCAGAAACTTAACTTGAAAAAAACAGTTACAAATGCAGATGCAGAAGCAAATGAAATAAAGGCAAGAATCACCGCTGAGCAAACGTCGCACAAAGGCAAGGGGCTGGGCACACCACGCAGCACCCTACCATTGTCACTGGCTAAAACCTAACAGCTTTGATTTGCCTCCCACCAGCTAAAATGGTTTGAAATGCAAGGTCTTAACAAAGGTGCAAGACACAGGAGGAATGGGAGGCACTGCTGGGCACTTAATCTCCTTTCAGTCTCACAGAGGAGCTCCAGGAATGGCTCTGCTGAAGTCGGTGGAGTTTCATGAGTGCAGGAAAGAGGATAATCAGGCCTCAGTTGTAACAGAGATCCAGCCCTGTGATCCCTCCATGCAACCAGCAGCAACGTTATTTGGGATTTATACTGAAGCTACTTTTAGGCAAGCTCCTTTGCTGCTGGAGCCTGGGACAACATCACTGATCCCAACAGGACAAGAGCAGCTTTCAGCRGCTGCGGAGTTCGCCCTCTGCCTCGACACAACGTGTGGTTTGAAACTAGGAACCCAAAGCACTCCTCAGCCTGCGTCAGCACTCACCCCTGCAAAAATCTGCCAGAGCAGTAACAGAGGTTTTGTGGTGAGGATACCCCTCACACCCATACCACACGGGGCGCATGGACACACTGTGAGCCTCATGACTGTCCCTGGCCAAGCGTTGAGGCCATTCAGACATAATTTTTTTAGCTTGATCTGGTGTTTACATGCCATCCTATTCTTAGCCCTTCCCTGCTGCTTCTCCACACTGAGGTCTTCACCGCCTCCAGCGCCTCTGGGTGATGTCCCCTGCTGCTAGACCTCCCTCTCACATCTGACCACCCATTTCCTCTCCTGCCTGTCCTTCCAAAAGCACTTGAGAACATCAGRTATAAACTAAACCACACCAGCCGCRCCAACTTGAAGCCAGGATCCCAAGCATATGTCACCTACCATGCTCAAACGCCAATGGCTTGCGTCACCGCCGCGCCGCTCAGGCGCAACATCCGCTCTTCCTCCGTCCCACCAGTCCAGCTCTTGGATGAGGAACAGAAGCAGCCAAGCAGCATCAGAGAACAAGGACTCCTCTCCACGGCGCTACCTGGGGCCAGATCCTTCCAGCCAGCACAGCTGCCATCCAGTTGTGATCACTGGGAAACTGCTTGTTGGAGAAGACCCAAAACTCGTTACAGCTACAAGAAGGCAGGGTCACAGCAGATGGCAGGATTTTTTTCTTATTGCTTTGGGAAGACAGGCGCCCTTTTTGGGAGCTGTGAACGCAGAGGAGGAGGCCTTTTAGGCACTCATTGCAGCTCTCAGAGACGAGGGCAAAATAAATCTGAGCACTACTCAGTGATTCTTCAAGCTCAACCACCCCAGGTAGCACCAGCAAAGGACAGACACATCCCCAGAGCAACTACAGCAGAAGTCAGGAACACTAAAGTCAGGAGACGTTTAGAAGGTCTCAGCTCCTACGTCACCATAAAAGCATGAATTGTCTGTTACGGGCATTCAGAATATACTTAAAATTCATCAGGGACCGAAGCATGTGCTATTTATTGCTGGCACAGCTCATTAAAAGGATGCTCATAGAACGCAGCCACGCGACCATCTCCCTCCAACCCCAATACCCCCTCTCTTCCTCACAGTAGGAAAAAATAGGGGTTTTTTACTGGGCCTTCTCACTCCCTTTACTTCCAGCTCGCCTTCCCCTTCTTGCGAGTGCTGAGACCGCAGACGCTCTACACGTGTTCTCCTCTGCATCCGACTGGCAGGCAGTCTGGAAAATGCCAGTATTGGAACGGCCTGAATTCAGCGGTTTCTGAATGCTGATCGGACACTATTTTGTTCAAGCCACAGATAGTCGTTTTTGGGGGGTATTTTCAACTCCCTTTTTGGACTCTTCCAGATTTCCAAGCGTCATGCATCAGCAATTTCTCCTCTTCGGAGCTTCATTATTTTTCACCTTTCCGCCGAGCCTGAGGCTCGGTGCAGTTTTCTAGGGGACCAGCCTCTTCCCTCCTCTTCCAGACGGCCACGCAATGCTACTGGCGTTGTTAATGTTTGCYGTGCTCCACCTCGCAGCTGCGGAAATTCCTAACTATCTGGTTTTTAAAAGAGCTGAGGTGAAATCTGAGCGATTAAAGTGCCTTATTTTTTTATAAAGTCTAACACTTTTCTTGAGGAAACTCCAACCTGGAAACAGGAATGGTCTCATAGCATCTAAAAACAAATAATTACCTCTAACCAGGCTACCGATGTGGTCTCCATTACCATCGTCTCTGTAGCATCTCTCCATTTGCAATGCTTTTATCCTGATGGTACACCTACAAGGTGAGGGAATGGTGCAACCCTTGTTTTGGAGATGAGGGAGGGACACATGAGGAGATTGAGAGGATGAAATTCGTGCCACTTCGTTATCCGTGAGGAACAAAGGTCCTTCTTCTCTCCACTGTCTAGAGGGTCCAGCCTCGGTGTCCCACCACCTAACCTGGGCAAACTGGAGTGCGGGAGATGCTCCAGCTGAGCGACTTGGCTAACACCACCAACGTTAAGTCTCCAGCAAAGCAAGTTACTGACTTTAGGTCTCTCGAACAGCAACCTAGCGAGATCCCATGTTATCTTCAAGGAGAAGCGTGCTCTTTACACACCAAGTTTTGAATTTCCCATCCTGTCTTTAATTAGGCATGTTCTTAACAGGGTTATTGACATTCTTCATTTCCTCCAAACGTTTCTTATGAAGGACAAATCTCAGTGGCCACTTGATAACATGCATGGTAATGTACACCAAAGCCAAAATTTACAAGACAATTAGTTGGCGATGTTTTCCTTCCCCCCTCTGCAAAGTAAAAGCAATTAAAAAACCCTTTCAGAAATGTAGACCAGCCTATTCACAGTGTGCTTTTAACTGCATCCCAAGAACCGAYTTGAATTCATGACTGGCCGAATGCTTAGATACGGAAAACCTCAGATACCACAATACAAGGTTTAATAAGAGACACTAACATAAAACAACTGCAATAAACTCAATGGAGCTCTCTCAGCATTTGTGCACCAAATCACTCGTGGCCTAGAAATATATTTAAAATTATGCAAAATTCTTCCAGAACTTCATCACAGAATGGTCTGGGTTGGAAGGAACCTTAAAGATCATCTCCCAGTATTCACCCGGCAGTCCCCAGGTACAAATTTCAGATAAAAGTAATCTTTGTACCCATATGCACAGTGTGTTTTCAGAGTCACGGAGGAGAAAGGGAAGCCCTAACTTTGTTTCTGCATTATTTCATCACAGCCAGGGAAAGAACATTTAGAAAAGCAGCTGCTTGAGCTTCATGGGAAAAAAACGTAATCACAGCAAGGCAGGAACAGATAATATCATATTGACCTGTCTTCAGGGTCTGGCATTCACATTTTCATAAAGTGTCTCGGAAGATAAATCACTATACTAATAATATTTGTATTGATTATCTAAACTGAAGCAGCAATCGACTCCATTGTCTCACTTCCTCTTAAATTGCTCACAGATGGGATCCTATTTCCTATTCTGCATTTCTAATGGGAACACTTAAATCACAGCACAGAATTACATACACACACAAACTGTTAACAAAAACCCTTTTATGACTTGCATGAAAATAAAGATTTTTCACTTTGTAGCTCACTTTCCACTCCACACAGAAATTAAAAATGACAAATTATCAGCAGATCTCTAAATTACTTCTCCTCCTTATTTCTGGGTCCCTAATATTTACTGACAGACAAGCCTATGTTTTCCAAACCCTGATCAGTGATTATAGAGACGTGAAGTTTGGACACAGAGCTAAATGGAGACTTTTTTTTTTTTCCCGAGAAAGTCAAGGCTCTTTAAGCTATTTCAAGGTTCAGAAGTAGGGAAATCAAAAATCACTGTACTGTCAGAGGAAAAATAAAAAACAGCTTCTGCTTCTGCTGTTACTACAGGTACAAAACAGGGAGCGCTGCAGAAAGAGCTGAACTTCAGGTGTGAAGCTGGCCGCAGCGGGAGTTCGGGCTACCAGCTACCAAAACCAAAAGTAAAGGAAATTGGCAACAAATACAATAGGTTTGTCATGAATCAAAAAGCAAAAGGCTCGGATTTTTCTTCCCAAACTTCTCATCCTGCCTAAGCAGGGCTTTCCCCTACCCCGGCCCGGGCACAGAATACGGCAGAATAAAAAATAAAAAAGTCTTAAACGTACAGATGGTTGGTACGCGATGCTCACAGCGCATTTCAGACGGCTGCGGAACCTTTCAGAGCTGCCCGGAAGGCGAGGGCAGCCGAGGCTCCCCGCTGCCCGCCGCAGCCCGGGACCTCCAGCGCCAGCCGCCCCGCACGCGCTCCGGCAGAGCAGCGCTCCAGGGCCTCCCCATCCGCGCCTGCCTCCAAAGGAAAACTTCAGATGAGAAGGGGAGACATTTTAAGGAAAAAATAATAATAAAGCCATCAGGGGATGTTGGGCAAGAAGGGAAAAAAACACCAGAGCCACAACACAGCAGCTGGACGGCGAAGGCTGCTCCGGCTCAGGCCAGTCCCCATATGACTGTACAGCTGCCATGGTGAATGATCATCCCTTACGCTGGGGTCAGCTCTGCCCCCGGGCTAAGTAAGTGAAAATAAATGGTTCAGAAGATAAAAGGTCTTTTAAAAAAATTATTTGTCTTGTTGTCATGTCAAAACTGTAATGGGAAGAGACTGGAGGCAGCGATACGTCGTTTAAATAGGAAACAGCCATCCTGATGGTTCAGCAGAATAAATTACAAAGCAAATCACAGTTCATGTGGGGTATCGGGCTGAGCTGCACCGGGAGGGACAGCCCCTTCGCACATACCTGGCTCCTGGGAAGAAAAGCAGGTTTCTGAACCTCCAGCCTGTGGAAATACAGCTATATTTAACTAACCCCAATTGCTACTTGGGTTACATCTCCCGTCTTGCAGGTTAATTCTATGCCTTCCAGCCACAATGAGTTTAGTTTTTTCTCTCTGGTCTTCCCAGGAGAGGGATCAAAACTGATTTTAACTCTTCTAGGAAGGGAAAGGGTTAATCAGGTTTCCCAAGGCAGCTTGCTGTTAAGGTGCCAGAAATACTGAGGGGAAAGAATGACTTGCTAAAGATGGGACAATGGCACTGGTATTTTGCATTTGTTTCCAGGCTTTGAGATAGAACAAATGGGAGTCATTAGTGAAATGAGTTTAGGGAGTTCTAAATTAGCTGTCAGGCAGCCAAACCCGAAGAAGTGCTATGTCAGCTCATTAATTCTGGAGAGCACAGGATTACCCAAACCTAGGAAGGAATCCTGCAAAATTTAGAGTCAATTAAAGGAGGCTATTTTGCTATAATAATATTTTCCACACATATTACACCTCCTCATGGAACAGAGCCCACTTCTACCACAAATGAAATCTCTGGCGGGATGGAGTGTGGCTGATGTCTAGACAGTTGTAATGTGCTCTCCATGGGCTTGTCCACTGGCATCTCTGGGAAGCTCCAGCTAGAACCGAAGGCGGGGACTGCAAGCTGCGGAGCACATCACCCAGGCTGGGGTGGCCCCAGGAAGGAGGCACCCATCTCCCCGAGCTCCTCGCTTTCCTCGTACCACCCAAAAAAGCACATCTGTACGGGGCACGATGTTCTGTACCAGGAACGCCCATGACACGTGGRAGTAATGCCTGGCATCACGCATGCACGCCACCTCTTGAATTTGCTTCCCTCCTTGGTCTGATTGACCCCAGATTTGTCGACGCCCTGCTAGCAAACCCACGCTTTGTTAACCTCCCCAAACCTCCTGTCCCAGGAGCATCTCTTGAGCCCTGAGCTAAAACCCACTGAATTCAGGGGGACTCTTCGAGAGGACATCCCTGGCTCAGGGTCCATCCCCCTGGGCGGCTGAAAAGGCCGGCAGCGATGGGATGCTGAGAAGGAGAGATGTCATCCCAGTGCGCTGCCCCTTGCCGGGAGTGTCCTCAAACGAGGTCTCCCATGCTGTAGACTAGAAGGTTTATAAACGACAAGGTTTATAAAATAGATGGTTTATAACCTTCTAGAGGACCAAAGAGCTTTTTTAAACTGTGATAGATGAGGTCAATGGACAAAATACCACTGGATAGCAACCTGAAACACACTGACTAATAATCTACCTACATATACTGCATCCCAGCCTTCAGGACACCCAAGCACTTGCCACAAATAAAAGTTACCTCCAGAGAGAGGGCAAGCCCAAAGACCTCTCCCRCCCCCCTCGCCTCTCTCCTGATGGCTATCACTTCTCATCGCCCCACAGGACAGCAGTAGCCGGGGACAAATTAAAACAAAAATCACATGGCTGTGAAATACAAATGAGGCAAAAAATGCCTTCACCCAACCAAGAGAGCTCTGTCTCCCCAACTGCGCCGGATACAAAGATCGTGAACAAACAGGATAGAATGTCTTCTGCCTTTTGTGAAATGAAAATAAATGAAAGGATCTAAGGTTTCAGGTCACTGATCCCTCTCTTCCCTATCTGTACCATTTATCGGAGGTAGAATATAAAGGTTCCAGGTCCTTTTCTTTTTTTTTGTCAGCACTTTAATGGTTGTTTTTTCTCCTTCCCCCTTTCATTTTCTGAATGAAAGGACCACTTAGGAACCTGTAAAGTAATAATAAGCTTATAACAGGAATATTGTTTTTCTGGGCCAGTGCAAACTCCTTCTGAATAGGTTGAAGAGATTAAAGTAAAAATGCAATCTGTAAATAGATCAGTCTTTTAATTAGTTTATAGTCTGTTAAGAGATAATATTTTGCTCACATAGATCGTCTGTTATCTAAAGATCTCAGAGCACTTTAGGAACATCAATTAAGCCTTAAAAAAAAAACAACCTTGGGAGATAGGTAAGTGTATTTAGATTAATTAGTGTTGCTGTGAGCAGCAGGCATTATTATTAGATTTAATTTAGTCCAATAATTGACTTATCTGTTAATGGATTCTAATTCATCTGAGAAGGGATCAAATCCATCTGATTAAAAGGATTACATCGACTCAATTAATTCTATTAGYTGACTTAATTTGCCATTTAATAATTCGACACATGGGGCCAGATCTTGGCCCTGAAGAATGCATAAACCAAAAATTACATACCAGAATTATTATGCTAGCAAAACTATGCACTGCAGAGCATGCATATGGCATTTGCAGAATAAAGCATTCAAGGGGGCTTCCTCCGGCTGGATCCCCCCAGCCCTGCCGTAACTTCTCTCCCTGAACCAGGGCTGGCTGGTCATTTTGCTGGTCATGGTGGCTGCCTGGAAACGAGCAATTCACTGCCTGAGATCTGCCACCTCCCCTCTTTTCTGGGCATTCTCTGCAACCAAGAGGTGAGAAGCTTTACAGAAGTCAATAAAACCTTGCAATAAAACTAACCTCCCTTCAAAGGCCAGCCATTTGGAAGCTGTATATGTGCAAAAAAAAAAAAAAAAAGAAGGGGGAAAAAAAAAAGCGTCTCTTCACTTGGACACTGTTCTTTAAGCAGGTGTGAATGCATGGGAGGAGAGGGGAAAGAGGTGCCAAAATGTTATTAGCTCCCTCATCCTTAAAACTGGCTAGTGCTAATTGCTGGTGATGAGCACTATGGACCTTAGCCACAGCCACGCTCCACAGAGCTTCCCACACTAAGACTGTGTCTGCGTTGCCCTTGCCTAATGTTACCTTCTCTTAACGGGACTGAGTTGTTGGGAGAATTCAGGGCTGGAGCCAGCTCACGGGYACCTTTTCCCACGTCTCTTGCCTTTTCTCAGACATCGGCTCTTGCTTGTCCTCCCGAAGCCTCCCCCGGGCTGTAATCCTTAGAACATGGATCCACATCACCTCCACCATCATCTCCCCCGACAGTGGGGACAGGGTTAAGACAGTGGAGAAGCTGTGGGAGACTGCACCGTCTGCAAGGGCRACGTAGCCAAGAAATGAGCTGGGCACTCCCCAGCGCTAAGCCTGGCTCTGCCTCACCGTGCCGGCGCAGAGGCGGTGAAAGAGAGAAGAAGAGAAAAAGGGCAGGAGGAAAAACAGCCATCTGCTGCACGAGAGGAAAGGTGTCCTCCTTCAGAGGAAGATCCAACCAGCAGGACAGAGATGTGGATCAAAAGTTTGCAACTGTTGAGATCCCCAGACCTGGTTTAAGCCTCTCTCTGGTCTTGATCAAAGGTTACTCCATAATAATGCCTCGGGGGGAGGGGTTCCCAGCACATAATGAATCCTGTGCCATTGCCTTTGTATCCAGTTTTGGCTGTAACACAGATGGTTCTCACTTCAGTAACTCTGACATCTCTCCCCCCTTCATTATCACAGCTAGGAGCTCTGCATGGTCACATCCTGGACCTCCATGTCCCACCTCGCTGTCTCCCCGATTATCATGCTCTAAGTGTTCCCGTGCCAAGCGAGATGATGAACAGATTTCCATAACCTTTCAGCACGGCTAGGGATGGGAAGGCTTTGCAGCTTGACGCGTCAAGGAGTTTTATTAGGAGGCACAGGGGAGGGAGCAGGCGGGGGTGTCAGCAAATGGCCTCCASGGCCGGAGCACTCCGGGTTGTTAGAAGGATGCCAGCAACCAGGAGCGGAGAGGATTTGGTGGAGAGCGGCGACGCAGGCACCGGGGAGCTCCCCAGACGGGAAATCTCAGGCTCTGCAACTGTGCAGCATCGCCACCAGTCACGAGCACGCTCCTGCGCGAGGATTTGTTGTTCAGACACGATTGCATATGTATGAAGGGGACAAGATGGGCTTTGACACATAAATTAGCACTTGTCAGCTGCTCACGGGCACACTTCCCTGCTGCACCCCACTGTAAATGCTGCCTTCTTTTATGGAGAGGAAAACTACATCACGTTACCTGACAGTCGCTGTGGGCAAGAGCGGTTCCTGCAAARCCAGCAGCGAGCACGCAGCGGCTAGTTTACATATCAAACCTTAAGAGGATGAATGCAATAAAATGACACAATAATTAGCAGCCAAGTGGCACTTTCCACTCCTGTTTTATCTGGAAATTTGGGAATGACAAAGGACAAGGTTGATGAGACCTCGGGGCAGGGCTTTCTCTGAGAGATTGGGTGACTCTACACAGCAGCCGTGGGGGTTCATTTCACACCAGCCAGGTGCTTTCTAGCTGTCACCTCCGGTGGCACGGCTCACCCTGCTCCTCCGCCCGCGCTGGCGGCGGCAGCGGCTGCCCTCTGTGCTAGGCACGGCCTGTACCTCATCCTGCCCGAACCTCCCCGAGGGAACAACCCTTCCCAGATTTCGACCTGCCATCATCGTAGCCCACCTCCACTCGCCAGTGCCGCACGTGAAGTCAACCTCACGCAAACGTGCACGCTAGCCAATGCATACACACACCTCTGCAGCAACCCGTGACCGCTCAGGGCTGTACACCCATAAGAGAAAAAGGACCGGTTCTCTGAACAGCCCTAAAATCCTTCCAGCAACCAACTTGAGCAAAAGTATCTCTGCCGCAACCATCTCAAAATGTACCAGAATTACAGGKTTTATTCATAATTCAGCCTGCTAGCAGCATTTCTAGCACGTTGCTTGTGTGCAAATCACAATGAGAATAGCTGAACGCGCTGCTAGCCCGGAGGAAGTTCAATTATTTGYGTTCCTGCAGGATCCACGTGCCCCRAAATTCARCTTAAGCAYTGGGGCTACCCTCAATGCTCCRAAGTCTGCTYAATTTCAGCTCAAACCAAATATCCCCCCTGCTTAGCAAGATGAGAGTGCTTCACTGAAGCACTGGATTCACCCAAATTCGAGCCCAAAGTTCATGGGGAAAGAACAATCACCAACCTGGGTATCATTTATGAATTACAGTAGACACACTGTGAGCTCATCGGTTGGGCAGAAAAAGATTTTTCTCTTCAAGCACCATCATACACTAATAAATTGGGGYATGACACTACTGTGGGAACTGCCTGCAGCTGGGAGCTGGGCTGACAGCCCGCTTCAACACAACAAATCCCATGTTCTTAATCTGGAAAGGTTTTTTTTCCCTTTTATCCTGTTTTTTATTGCTCTTCTTATTTTTCTCCCAAGAGATTCTCAGCCCAACATACAGGATTACAGCCTTTGACCTGGAGTCTGGGGATCCCAGTAAATATCCTTACCATATTTATCTCCATCTTCTCCTTTGGCACTGATCCTCCTGCCAAGCACTTGGATGTGTTTCCCACTTGTCCTGCTGTAGAGCTGATAGAGCCGAAGCTGCTTCCTGCTCACGTCGTCCCTCGCTCGCGTCTGGTTCTCCACATGTATCCGAAAATCTACATTCTCCTCGGCAGCAAACATCTGAGAGCGGATGGGGAAGGGGGAGAGAGAACAGAACAGACCGTGAAACAAAACAAGCATCTTGGACAGAAAGACTGCACCCCAACTTGCCAAGGGGCACGTGGCGCAAGAGGACTCGGATTTGGCTGCCCTTCACTTGACAGCTGCGGCCGCGGTATCAGGCACTCCACATGTAATTCTAGCCAGAGCTGGCTCTCGACAGTAAACCAAACCTGGGTTTTTACAATCAAACTGTGGGGGTTTTCTGAGTAAAAACTTCTGCTCGGTCCTGCTTTGATTTAATCCTGGTCAGCCACGCTGGCCATAAATTAGGCTCTCCTTTGCATATGCATAGCCTCTACCAGGTTACACAGACACGTATGGGAGAAAGGGGATGGACAACTCCATTTCAGAGAATTTGTGCTTCACCTTCAGCAGCTGCACTGATTCCCTGGATTAACTGCAGGGAAGAAGTCAAGGGAAAAAACTATTTAAGCTGACATTAGCAGACTGGACTCTAGCTTTGCACAGGCATAAAATCTACTACGATAAAAGTGTCGTCTGTACACGGGCACTCTTCAGACTAACTTTTTTGCCAGCTCTGCTTTTCAGTGAAGCCAGCTCACCGGTGACTGTCTATGGATGCCTCTCTGCCCGCCTCAACAGGGCCACGGCCTGGGGAGAGATCACAAGGACCAGCGAAAGCCAAACCAGCACGTCCAGCCGCGAGGACGTTATCAGCAGGGGTCTGACCGCTTGAGCCACTTCGTCTGTTTTTTCTGGCCAATGGATTAAATTAACCTTAGTTCACTACAGCCTTAAAATATTACCAGAAGCTTTCTCTGCCACATCTGCCCTTCTCTGGAGGTCTTGTTTCCTATGTTAACTGTTCCCAAGAAACACTGAAACAGAATTCCTGCTTTTGCTTCCAGAGAGTCATCCCACCTTGCCCGAGGTCAGGGGACCAGACAGCCCAGACGTTCTCAAGATGCCCTCCCAAAGGGGAGGCTGGGCAGCACGCACCCAAAAGCACTTCACACCCAAACAATACGAAAGCCCAGAAATCACTCCATGATCTGTCCCCGAGAGCGTTTGCACAACATCCACGCTGCCCACTCCAAACTCACAGATGGACAACATTTTGGTGGCAGGCTCCCTTCACAGGACAACAAATCATTCAGAAACCAAAAGCAAAAGATTATCAAGTGGCACACACACAAAACCACCGCACAATAGGCAATTTTTAATTTGACCAAAACAAAGACCATTTAAAGTCTATTCGTTGTTGGTGAGCTCAAATGCTGCATACCATTTGTGTGTAAAAGACAAAATCCACCACAAAATAAGAATCACATGGGAATTTAATGATGCCTAGGTTTGGGCCTGGCAGAGGAACGACATTTACTCCTAGCAGGGTTACTACTTCTCCTAACACATTCCCGCTACGGCACGCTTGTCCTCCTAGCCTGCAAGCAACAGTGTTCTGATATATTGGTGTGGGTATGGAGCTGGCAATGCAAATGAAAAAGGGTCAATAAATCCTTGTTCAGGTCCATTCCAGGCTAAAACACATAAAAGCAAGTGGCCACCACAGGCAAAACAGCCCCACTTCAGCCTCCTGCATATGTCATCTCGTACCAGCAAATATTTCGAAGCCAAATACTCCCTGAAAGTCAAAACCTCAAAGAACTTTTTAGCATTTCCAATTATCGAGTAGACACACAGATCAGCAGCAGGAGGAAAACTTCAGGCAGGCAGTGCTGCTTAGCACCAGACCTTCACTAAGCAACCCAAACAAAAACATTATATTCAACACAGTGGCAACAGCAATGAGGTTCACAGGGATGTTGCGGGGTCACCTTTGCTGCCCTTATTAAATGCTGGGATTATGCTACTTGAATCCCAAATCCTAGGAGAGAAAGTGATTTAACTCTCTTATTTTACTGTCAGAAGTCAGGAGGAGACTGCAGGAGCTAAACGCACAGGCTGAGCAAAAGGAGATTCAGGGCGACGCTGGGTCTAAACAGACATTCAAGGTGACGAGAGAGGTGGCGGACAAGAATTACACAATTAATCGTAGCAATATTTCCCACTCTCAGCAAACAGCCCAGCAAGAAGCCGTGACCCAAAGCCGTGACGTGAGAGGAGAAGCAGCCACGGCACCTGCCAGGAGGGCACCGCGGATGCTGACGGAGCTCACGGCCGTCACCGCGCCAGGCTCTGCTCGCTCTCCTCTCCCGAGGCACCGCAGCTACGTCCGAGCACAGCAAAGCAGGACTTGGCTTTCGACATGAATAATATTCATTTCTTTTTTTCTTCCTACATCTCTTCTTGCTTTCTTTTCAAACGATACTGTTGCAAAGGATGCTAAACTACTAAAAACAGAGATGTTCAAGTAATGTTGACAGTCTGCCTCGTACCCGCAAAAGCAAGGCTATTTGCAGTTAAGATTCTGGCTCCATCATTTTAAGATTTAAAACAGATTTTAAATCAAGATGACGTCGTTACATTGCTTTCACCACATGTTAATGGATTTCACATTTTTCTAGGAAAAAAACAAAACAGGTGGGATCTGAAGTGGGGGGAAGGGCAGGTTGCTTTGCTTTCTTGGAAACTTCAAACAGAAGAGGCAATCTGTTTTCCCAAACATGTTTTAATTCTCTCTTTTAATTGTCTCTCGAGCACTCACACCACAGAGGCCCCAGGCCGTAGCCGCAGTGCCCGGGTGGACTCARGAGCACCCATGGAGCCATCCCACACCGTAGTCAGCTCCGAACACGCCACGAACCCGCCTCTGCATGTTTGTCACCGTTCTCCTGCCCAAGATCAGCTAATGAAGTGTCTCCTCCATTCGCAGGAAAGGCACGTGGCAGCCCAGAGAGGTGACATCTTGACATCTCCTCCTCCCCCAGACGAGGGCCTGGCTGGCATCACCCACAACCCCAACACCTTGTCCAAGCCCAGCAGTAGCCTGACGCGGGGATCAGCAGGGGACACCGACCCCTGAAATAAAGTCAGCCCAAGCGTGTATCACTCCATCAGTTCTCCAGCAACAGCCCCAACTCCAACCCAGGGGAAGAAATCCTGGAGGAGGAATGTGCTACAGGTTCCCCTTCCAGCTGACCTGTCCCCTGGTCAAGAAGCCACGGTCCAGAGCAACAGTGAAACCACCAGGATTTAGCTGCTTGCTTAAAGATAAGCACACGCTTAACCACTCTGTTGAAACAGGATGCTCTGCTGGAGTGTGGCCAAGGTGAATTAGCTGTGCCAGCCTGGGCTGCATCTGGCCCGCAGCAGAGAGTATCAATACTCTAAAATAAAATTTCAGGCAGTGTCGATTTCATGAGATAACACCTATTTGATCATTGCTGAAATCCATTCTCACAGTATCCCTGCCCTAAAGAGTATACTCCCTCAAGCAGCTAACTTTACTGAGATAAGAAAGTCCATTTATATATATCGTAAGAGAGACTCTCTTTCACAAATCTCAAAAAAATTAGTAACATATGCCTCCTTTGGTAACTGATCACCAACACTCACTCAAGAAGGTCACCTAAAGCCAAGTCCATCCACCCCCAAATACATTTCCATAACAATCAGAACCACACAAAAACGAATGCAGAAATGTCTTTAAGTCCGAGTGCCACCTGAAAAGTTAAGGTGAACACTTCTGTTCAGCAAAGCAAAAGGAAATCCTTTTTTTCTCCTTTTTTTTTTTTTACTATTAATATGTTATTACTGCATATAAAAACACATACACAAAATGACCGCCTCCTTTTTTTGGCCTTTTAATCTGATCATCCACGCATCCATGCTGTAGGTAGCAAAACCTACAGACTCTGGATCCAGAGGTCAGCACAACAGGTCCTTGAAATGAACAGCTGCTTGCACCTTCTAGCTCCCGACCAGCAACGTGCCCTGTGGGACACTCTCTAGGGACAGGAAAAGGATTTCCCGCATTACTTTAGCTCCTCCAGCATTTTGGTGGGATTTGGGATTGTATTGTGGTCTATTCTGCAAATCTATCCAACTGGTATGGGCTGCTGTCTATGCAGGACAACTTCAGTATCTCAGGAGAGCGGGTTTCACATAACTCCATCTCATTCTTTGCCAACGGTTTATGGTCTGCAAAATCCCAGTCATTAAAACAGCATCAAATTTGGTTTCGTTTTTATTCTTCCTCTCTTTTTCTTTTCAATCAGTTCCTCATCCATTTGTTATTTATTTATCACTACATCTTTCAGCGGTAATATACAGCTACAAAGACATCCTAAAAATACAGTTGGCAATACAGAGCTTATGCAAGGGAATAAACAGCATTCCTTTTAAAAACAACCATCACCTCAAGCAACAGATGCATCAGAAATGCCTCACTCCTGAAAAGAAGCAGCTCTCCCTCCTCCCTTGTACTTGCCCAGTCATTCAAAGTAGGTGCATTTGGTCCTACCTCCTTTCCAAACAACCACAGAAACCAGAAACGACATCTGTCTTCAGACAGCCCACACTGGGAGATTTTCAAGGGCTTTTTTGCCGAATGATTATCAAACGACGAGTGGATTTCATTTTAAATGGCTTTACAACGATCCTTCAGCTTAAAGAATGACTCTCCTATTTGTTAAATCCCAGATGGAGGGTGAGGGGAAGACCGTTTTGCTGATGCAGCCTAAGGTTTCACCATTAAGTAATCCAAGAAACACTCAAGAACGGCAAAAGCCTCTGACAGCAGCACTGCGATGTTAGTCCTACACAAGCTTGTGCCACATCTCTTCAAACACCGATGCCTTGTTGTGAGTGAAAAGCAATCACAGCCCCGCCAAGGTCAATGAAACCCTCACAGTGCCAAGCCATGTTTACGGGATTTGGCCTTCCATCCAACCAACCTCTATGCACTTCGAATTTTCTATTTTGAGCTTTCCAGTAAAAGGGGATGTTAATCTGTTATTGTTCATGTCATAAAGCATTACAGCATGAGATGTCCAAGGCCCACAGCATGGCCAAGTTAGCTGGGAGCTGGACTTCAGAATTTCCTGATTTTTTGCTTTTTATCCTATGGAGCCTCCAAGCCTCATCAGAGAGCAAACCATATGTCATTCCCCAAACTGAACTAGCAATAGAAAATCCCTCTTGCTAAGGGCCGTACCGATTGCAAAAGATAAACAAATCAAGCTATTCAAACTCCTTTCAAACCCCATCTGATAAGCAGGAAATACTTATTACCTTTCAGCCATCAAATCAACCTAATATTAATGATTTTCTCCATGACCTTCTAAACACATGAAAGTTAACTCAGTAAGGTCAACAAGAGGATATCCAAGACAGATCTCTCTCAAGTCCGCAAAGGCAAGTAACAAACCACTTTGCTTCCATGACTTTGGCAAAATTCCTCTATGCCAATTACAGCAGGATTTGCTAGCTCACCATGACAGCCATCCTTGACATACACTGAAACACAATGCACTCCTTATTTGCTGCTTTTTCCTCCTCTTAACTGCAAAGTCAATCCATCGCCAGGATATTGTTACCTTCAGGTTACAGAGCCTAGTTCGAAGCCAGGCAGTGGATGTGCACTGCTCTGACGTATTCACTTCTTTGGGCTTAGAAGCACATTTGGAAATTCATCTAACACAAAGCGGCTCCGTATTCAGATGCGCAGCAGGAACCCGGAGCGCAGGGAGAGGGCACTTCGGAGTGCATCCAACGGGAGTGAGGTGATGGCGCGACAGCGCCGGAATTGCACAAATGTAACTAAGCCTTTCAAAATAACGGAACTTAGACCTTTGTTTTGGTGTTTGTTTCTTCCTGCTATCCACAGAAAAGTATTCTTTTCTTGAGAAATAAATATCCAAAAAGCTAAGTTGCATTCTCAATCCTGGGAGGTGTCACCCTGGATGATGACTGTGTACCCTCCAGGACGCACTGTGAGAAAGGGCAACACGGTGCCCTTTCGAAGGGGATAAGGGGGAAGGGGATAAAACCAGGCTCACTAGAGACGAGCCTAGGGGTGGCATGCCAATGTTGGGGGTGAGATCGATAGCCCGGCTCAAGTGCATCTACACCAATGCACGCAGCATGGGCAGCAAACAGGAAGAGCTGGAAGCCATTGTGTGGCAGGACTTGGTCGCCATCACGGAAACATGGTGGGATGACTCTCATGACTGGAGTGCTGCGATGGATGGCTACAAGCCCTTCAGAAGGGACAGGTGAGGAAGGAGAGGCGGTGGGGTGGCTCTGTATGTCAGGGAGTGTTTCRACTGCACGGAGCTCGACGACTGTGATGATCGGGTTGAGTGCTTATGGGTTAGGATGAGRGGGAAGGCCAACAAGGCAGATATCCTGCTGGGAGTCTGTTATAGACCACCCAACCAGGATGAAGAGGCAGACGAAGCATTCTACAAGTGGCTGGCAGAAGTCTCACGATCGCTAGCCCTTGTCCTCATGGGGGACTTCAACTTACCCGACGTCTGCTGGAAATACAACACGGCAGAGAGGAAACAGTCCAGGAGGTTCCTGGAGTGCGTGGAAGATAACTTCCTGACGCAGCTGGTAAGCGAGCCTACCAGGGGAGGTGCCTCGCTCGACCTGCTGTTGACCAACAGAGAAGGACTGGTGGGAGATGTGGTGGTCGGAGGCCATCTTGGGCTTAGTGACCATGAAATGACAGAATTCTCGATTCTTGGTGAAGTAAGGAGGGGGGTCAGCAAAACCACTACCATGGACTTCCAGAGGGCAGACTTTGGCCTGTTCAGGACGCTGGTTCAGAGAGTCCCTTGGGAGGCGGTCCTGAAGGGCAGAGGGGCCCAGGAAGGCTGGACGTTCTTCAAGGAGGAAGTCTTAAAGGCGCAGGAGCGGGCTGTCCCCGTGTGCCATAAGAGGAGCTGGTGGGGAAGACAACCGGCCTGGCTGAACAGGGAGCTTTTGCTGGGACTCAGGGAAAAAAGGAGAGTCTACCACCTTTGGAAAAAGGGGCGGGCAACTCAAGAATAGTACAGGGATCTCGTTAGGTCGTGCAGAGAGAAAATTAGAAAGGCAAAAGCCCAGCTAGAACTCAATCTGGCCACTGTCGTAAGAGACAACAAAGTATGTTTTTACAAATACATTAACATCAAAAAGAGAGCCAAGGAAAATCTCCATCCTTTACTGGGTGCAGGGGGGAACATTGCCACCAACGATGAGGAAAAGGTCGAGGTACTTAATGCCTTCTTCGCCTCAGTCTTTAGGAGTCAGACTGGTTATCCTCAGGGTATTCACCCCCCTGAGCTGGAAGACAGGGACGGAGAGCAGAATACACCCCCATAATCCAAGAGGAAGAGGTTAATGACCTGCTACGCCAGCTGGACACTCACAAGTCTATGGGGCCAGATGGGATCCACCTGAGAGTGCTGAGGGAGCTGGCAGAGGAGCTTGCCAAGCCACTCTCCATCATTTATCAGCAGTCCTGGTTAACGGGGGAGGTCCCGGACGACTGGAGTCTTGCCAATGTGACGCCCATCCACAAGAAGGGCCGGAGGGAGGATCCGGGGAACTACAGGCCTGTCAGCCTGACCTCGGTGCCGGGGAAGATCATGGAGCGTTTCATCTTGGGGGTGCTCACGAGGCAGGTGCGGGACAACCGGGGGATCGGACCCAGCCAGCATGGGTTCATGAAAGGCAGGTCCTGCTTGACCAACCTGATCTCCTTCTATGACCAGGTGACCCGCCCAGTGGATGAGGGGAAGGCTGTGGATGTGGTTTACCTGGACTTTAGTAAAGCCTTTGACACTGTCTCCCACTGCATTCTCCTGGAGAAGCTGGCGGCTCATGGCTTGGACGGGTGTACTCTTCGCTGGGTAAAAAACTGGCTGGACGGCCGAGCCCAGAGAGTTGTGGTGAACGGAGTTAAATTCAGTTGGTGGCCAGTCACAAGTGGTATTCCCCAGGGCTCAGTTTTGGGGCCGGTCTTGTTTAATATCTTTATCAATGATCTGGATGAGGGGATTGAGTCATGAACCATCTTTTGTCTTTGCTTCCTTAGAAGGCTGTTTCAGAAACGCTTCCCTAATATTTTTTGCCTTCATTTTCTACCTCTTATATTTGCATCCAGTTTACATCTGTTTATTCTTGTACCAAGTGTCCTTCAGCTTGAATAATACTTTTCCCCCTTGTGCTTCTCCTTGCGATGCGTTCAGGCTATTCCCTTTCTCCGCTCTCTTCCCAACCTCCATTTCACCATGCTGGGAAAGGAAGAAAGCCAAGCACCAGACCACCTCCACCACCCCCTCCCCTCCTGCTCCTGCCCTCGCCGCAGAGGAGCTCTTGCCCGCACCAAAGATGGGTGGCAAGCTCTCCCTCAGCACAGGCCTATGCAGGAGACATCAGCCCATCACGGGGAGAAACCCAGAGCTCTCCCCGCTCCTGCACAGATATGCTCTGAAATTGAGCCTCTCCTTTCTTTGACTCGAGTGCTTTCAAGTTGCTGCAGTACGTGAAATTCAATGATGTTTGCTCTTTGTTTAATGCACTCTAAGTGACGTGCATGTAGGGATGGAGCTGGAAAGGAGAAGGAAATGGGGTGATGAGGGGGTCAGGTCTGCCCGTCCCTTTGGATTTCAGAAATGTTAAACAAGACCCAAAGAGAAGACATTTCCAGGGCTTGGAAGAGGGGACATACAGCTCCGCGATGTGACACATACTTGGATCCAAAAGCTGCTCTGCAAGCGGAGCCTCCTTTTCTCCGGAGAGCTGCCTGCCGCATTCAGAGAGGCCATACATTAAATCTCCTCGGGCAACGTCAGACCTTTGTTCTCTCCGAAACACACAGCCCTGGTGAAATACAGCTGTCGTTCAGCCAAACTCCCCAGCATCTCCCCGAGATCCCGCCAGCTTTCCAAGCCACGTACTACTGCTATCCTGGTCCCCCACAGCAATGTGTCCATTGACCCTCAGACAGCAGACAACAGTGTTACTGAGCCTGGCATGACACCACGAGGAAGGTGGGAGGCCAAAAAACTGGAACCTGAGAAAGTCTGAGGAAACGAATGTTTTATGGCCCATCAGTCAGTATTTAGCCATTTTCTAGAGAAAGATGATGCCACCTTCGAGAAAACCAAACTTCTCCTTTTGATGATGGAGTAAGCCTTAGCCAGAACTGTGAAAACGCACCATTTGTGAGATGGTGACATTTTAAACTTGTTCCACCCTAGGAAATGGTTCAGTCTGGGGAAGAGCAGGGTTTCAGCCTTGATTAACRACTTTTAAAACCCCAGCCGTACTCGCGTGCAGCCAGAGGAAGGGAAGGTGCCTCCAGCCAGCGCTGCCTGCCGGTGCAAAGCCCAGCACGAGAGTGTTGCTGAAGTGCTGCAGAGCAGCTCTCTCAAACGGCTCCAACAGCCCCGTCCTCCACATCTCCACCTGCATCTGCCCGTTCTCACCAATTCAGAACCAGGTCACTGGCTGCAGCCCCCAAGTACATCATTAATATAATTATCATGAGCAACAGCAGCTCAGCAGCCTGCAAGCAGAAGCCCACCCCTCCGGCATCCACCTTCCCCCCTGCAGGAGCCTGCATCGTGACCTGGTGCAGCAGCGCCGAAGGGGCCAAGGCCAAGCCACCTCCCAGCTCCAAAAGGCATCTCTTTCCCAGTGGGACCAGTTCCTGCTACCTGTGCTAACCAAAGCAAACCAACCCCGCGCATCTCAGCTGCAGGGGGATCTGCAGGACACCATCTCTCGCCATGAGCTCATGACAGTTTTGATTCTCTGGAAATACAATTCAGACCTTAATTCTTTTTCTTATTTTTCTCCAGTTGTGATATATCTTTTATTTTAAATTCAAGGCTGGTATTATTTTACCACAGCTATCAATCAGGCAACGAGCAAGCAGGGCTTTTTCTTTCTTCCTTTCTTTCTTTGTCTTTCTTTCTTTTTCATGCTTGTTATATCTCTGCTATATACTTCCTCTCCACACAGAAATATCCCTTCAAAGCTTGATATTATTGAGCAGCTTTCAACCATGCCCAGCAGAGCCATGTATTCTCTGCATTTGTCTGGCCTTTGTTTCTAGGAATGAAATACCAATGGCTGAACAGTGTGACTTCATTTCACTCCTTCATTCCAATACTTGTTCTATTTCTATCCCACTGGGTCAAACTCACCTATTGTGAGACCTCACCGATTTCAATTACATCAGGGATTAATTTGTTCCATTGCGTTGAAGCTGTTAATACAATCCTTGCTGGCTCTAGATTAGAAAAGGCACGGTGGAGACCTCCCTCGCAGGCAGTGTGTTTAACAGCGGTCTTGATCTTCATTTTTGTTCAGCGGTGGGGTGGTTTCTTTCTTCCCTTTGTGCCCCTTTGCCCCTCTTTTCACAATCTTCCCCTTCCTTTCTAAATTGCCCTTATCAGAACTGGGTGGTCCTTCTGACTTCCACTGCGACTGGCAAAACGTTGCCTTCCAAAGCCGCTGCCCAGGGCTTGCTGGAAGGAAGGTCCGACCAGAAGCCACCCGACGCCACGCAGACGTGACCACTCCAGCTTTGGCACCTCGCCTCCCCCAGGATGATTTCGAAGGGTCGCTGCAGGTCCCCGTGTACCCAAAGGGATCTGCAGGTGCTCGGTTCTGCAGCTCCGACCGTTGGCCGACCGTCAGTCGACCAAGGTCTCAAGGGGAAAACGGAGATCCTCCATGCAGCAGATGGACACGCTGAAATGCACATTTGTCAAGTAACTCTGGTTGTCCTTTCTGGGGTTCCCAAACTGGGACACAAGATCACGACAGAGCTTTAAAATGTCCAGCCTTGTGGTCTCATAGGACATCTGTGACACCAGTTTAAGGCGATCTCAGCAATCCTGACTCAAAGCCATCATTTATCCATGTGATTTTGTCTCAGGAAGGGATACTGATGCAGGGAGACTTAGGGCCCACGCAGGTGCAAAGCAGTTTAGCTTTGCTCGAGTGCTACAACTCTGTCCCGTAAGATCCACTGCTTTTCCATTTTAAAAAATCCAACCACAACTTAGTGAAACTATATTTTTAGGAAATAGTGTGATGATTCCAGAACAATAAGAACGCGAGTTTCAAAAAGATAAGTAGAGGAAAAAATAAAGGATATTAAAATAAAACCAAACAAACAGCTCAACAAACAGATTCCTCCCTTGCTTACTGAAATACATTAGATTTCCACAGCGGTTTCATGAGGTCACCTCAGGCTTCCACGGGGCATCTCTGTGCAGCCT
Organism: Oceanodroma leucorhoa; assembly: GCA_030449065.1. Lineage (NCBI taxonomy): Eukaryota > Metazoa > Chordata > Aves > Procellariiformes > Oceanodroma > Oceanodroma leucorhoa. The sequence goes on along the minus strand of JASVER010000074.1, from coordinate 3,647,097 downwards.
GGGCTGCAGGAAGTCAGAACGGTTAATGCTGTAGCTGTCAAACTCGCCGGACAGAAGTTGGTTAGGCTGGGTTTCAGGGCTCCAAATTTGTTCCCATGTTCAGCACCCGGTTTTCCAAAATGTACAACATTCCCATTTACTGCTGCACTAATTATTAGGTTTTTTTATTTACTGGAAGAAACATAGGAATAATCTGGACTGGTATCACCCAACTGTTTATTTAGCTCTGCCACTCATCTTAGACCTCAGCGGAGCCATCCAGGGACAGGGTGAAGCCCCCACGTCCCCCCCAGGCACTGCCCCACCTGCCATCTCCCACTCCAGCCACCCGCTCAGGTCTCATCCCCTTGGGTGCCAAATATTGAAATGCACTGAACAGCACTGCCTTGTAACTACGCAGCCTGGACCTGGCCGGTATATGATCACAGCAACCCAAACCTTGGTGCCAGCAGAAACCCTCGCACTTCCCTAGAACCGAGACCTCACTGCACATACATTGCTCTGGACACGTCCTACCATGCAGATCAAACCCACCCTGAGACACACAACCCACAGATAGAAGACAGGATCGGCTCTCTAAGACGTGTTACACTACAACAGCCTTCACAACAGTCCTGATTTGCAAAAATCACTGCTTCCACAAGCTTTCCAAAATATTCCCCTTTATGGCTGAAATCTCCTACCATGGTTTCTCCGCAGATGGTTTTGCTGGGGAAGAGCTAAGCTCCCATCGTTGCCACTTCACCACAGTTATTTCCAACACCATCAAGCTGAACGAGGGCAAAACAAACCCCCCCCCCCCTTCCCAAGGGGTGCACTCTCTGCTCGGGGGGGAAGTTTCAATATTCATTAATTCCCCACACGCTCTGCTGACCAGTGGCAATATCCTTCAGGCTTCACACGGACCATGCATGACCCAGGATCCCTCCATGGCTCTGTGCTACTGCCACCGCTCCTCGCTGCTAGCACCAGGACGTAAATATTTTTCAGAAGTAGTTTCGTGCCTCTGTCCCTCCTCGCGGCATGTGTATCGCTGCAAAGACAACTGCAACAAGGCTTTGCAGAACAGCCCCAACCAACCGCTGTAAGATCATGGATCCACAAAGCCAGCAGTTGGATTCGGGGAGCTTGGCCTGCTACAACTGCCTTCACTACCTTAACAAATAAAAGAAGTTTATTTTCTTTATGGAGAAAATACTCCTGCTGAAATAAACTGCCCTGATATGCAGGAATTAAAACCATTCAGCAATTCAAACTGTTGCAGTAGTTGTCTATTGGTGTTTTTCAGCAGTTGAAACGAGCATTCAAGAAACAAAACCTCGAGAGGAAACCGTGAAGTCCCTCCAGTGCAAAACACACCAAGAGCAAACCCGGTCCCCAACAAGGCAGCAGCRCAGTAACCCGTGTCTGAGCAAGTATCACCCACACGGCGAGCCACAGAGGAGGTCCCTGTTGAACCAGACCCAGCAGCAGCAGCCAACTTGCTCCCAAACAACTTAAAAGCCTTTGCACAAAGCACAGGGAGGTCTGCAAAGGTGAGAAACAAGGGTGAGGGGGCTGCCCCTCCCCTATCCCTGCTTGTTCCCGGGGTGCTGATGGCTGAGCACACGGTTTGTCCCTCACCCCGTTTCACACGCAGCGGTGGAGGAGCCCAGCTTGGCCATGCCGGTTGGGTTGCCGCAGAGAACAGGGCAGCCCTCCCAGCGGGGTGCTCCTGGCACAAAAGCTGCAGGCACCCCACTAAAAACACTTACCAGCAATTTGTCTCTTCAAACGAGACCTGAGCCCAATTACTGAAAAACCTGCCAGGTTCAAAGCACTCCTGACCTTTTTTCTCCTTCCCTCCATCAGCAGCAACTTCCTCCCGGGGCAGATGCTCCACTGCAAACCCACCTGGCCACAGCAGTAGGGCAGAGTGGAAGCCCCAAGTCCGCTCCCCTCAAACCGGTCAGGGGTTTTCCAAACCCTGGAAGAAGGCAGAGTCATTCACCCCTAGGACTTACAACGCCGGTTTAAAGCACGGGCCCATCAGGTCCAAGGTGACATCTCTGGCTATTCTGCTCGGTATCAGCCCAGCCGGGACCTCCAGAAAAACAGGAGCAAAAGCACAAGACGTGGGAAACCCAAGTGAAACTCAGGAAAACACCACCGTCAGAAGGAGACAGAAGATCGCCAGAGACCGATCTCCCCATAAAAGAAATAAACATTTGCAGTGGCAGCACCGCAGCAGTGATCCGATGTTTACCCTGGTAGCTCCTTTCATCCTGGTCCCCTGACATCGTCCAAGGAACACACAGATCCCTGCTCCCACTGCAGAAAAGCAACTCCCTCTAGGGTAAAACATGGCAACTGCCGAGCAGCACACACGAGTTCAGGGCAGGATTTCCAAAACACCTTTTTCCATTGCATTTGCAAAGAAAATAGAGATGCAGCTAACAACCATCTCCCTGGACAGTAGTTCCCGATCTCACGTGAAAGGTGGCTTCTCCAAAAGCACACAGCTGATTCAGCAGAGGTGCCTGGAGACCCTATTGAATTATCCCGTGCCACTTTTCCTCTATCGAGTTTCCTCCCTGGAAACCTTTTATTAAGCTCCAACCGGTTCCGCTCCTGCTTATTCTGGCAAGATAACACCCAGTGACCCTATGCRGGAATGGTGCGAAGGGGAAAGGGACCTCCTCAGGTGTCACTGCTCACTCATCCCACGATTTGGCACCCTGTACACAGTGCCGGGATATAAGAAAATGGTTGTGACCAAGGACAGGGAGGTTAATCCATCTAACAATAACTGGGGGCCAATTGGGGGATTTACTGAAATTGCAGGAGTCATTCCGCTGGGAATGTCTGTGCTGCTGCTACCTCACTTCTGCCTTGCGTTCATTCCCACTAGCCTGCCTCCAGGTTTTTTCATGCCTGCTTTTAGGACTGGCTGACATYAGCTGTTTGAGACCCAAAATCCCTCCCACAGCTTGCACCCTCCCCTCCTACATTTAAAGTTTGTCTTCTCCATCATTCAACTGAGCATCTTCTTTACTCCCACAGTCTCCAATAGCACCGCTATGAAGGGAAACGTTCGCAGGTTCAGGGCAAGTATCAAATCCATGTTATGGAAACTACCAAAACATCACTGGAAACTGGTAAATATACAGCAGCCTCGATGCTTACATGTCTCCTGAATACCAGCCTGCTAATGGTAGGGCTGTCTCTCTGGGCTGATCTCTCTTTCAAAGCCTAATTACAACACGCGAWGGGGATGCCCAGCCTGGGGGACAGCCTCTCCGGGCTCTTCATCCTGACCCAGTAAAATAAAGCCTGTGACAGCAGGGCTGGTGTTGCTGAACGTGGCTGACGCATGGCAGCATTACGAGGGGTCACTGTGGACCTGCCCTTCCCCAACTGCCGGGCTGATCCAAAGCTTTTAGTGTCAAAACAGGAAAARCAGTGGTATGAAGAAGATCTCTGCAAACTTCAAGCTAGGATTCACAGAGACAGTGACTTCTCCTCAGGTCTAAAAACCCAATAAAATACCAACCACCACTGGGCACTTCCTTTTCTCCTTCCAGTTCCCACTCGTCAGTGATGCTGGCAATATGTAATGACATATTCTCTGTCCTCGGACTTCACCCACCATATCCAAATAGTCTGTCAGACGAGCCCTGACTTGGGATACTGTTGGAAGAGCCAGGGGCACAACCCTTGCTTTTGAAAAAGCAAAGTACACAGCTGTATCAAAAACCAAAATTCACAGAAAGGGGACAGAAGGGATGTAAGATTGATCTGCCCTGTTCATGCAGGGGCCCAGAGATGCCCAGCGCTGCTGTGCCACGAGGAAGGCTTAGGTTTGGAAATGACGTTGGAGGCTCCTGATCAACAGAGAGCAGGGAACTGGGACAACAGCACAGCACAGTCCAGCAGGAGACCAGCTCCCAGGAACAAGCCGCAGGAGCTCTCTGAACCCACTGGGACTTGTTAAAGGCAAGTTCCCGGGATAACAGTGTTGAGGAAGAGCATTCAGGGTCAAAAGTAGAGTGGGTCAGCAAATTATCTAAAAATAAATGGCAATTTGTGAAATCACAGCCATGGAGATGAGCACCCCCTTGTCCTTCAAACAGCTGTTCCCCATTCCAGTTGCACACTCTGCCAACACATTGCTGACGAGTTTCCTTTTCCTCTCCCYAAGTTACCATGACCAAGCACCTGCAACATTAGAGTTGTTCCTGCATAGTTCTCCTCCCATGTACATGAGAAACATCTTCATTTACAAAAGTCTTGCAAGCTATTTCTGGAACAGGGCTTTCCAGAGATGATTTTGATCAGTAATTCACTTATTTGAAACATAAGATGCAAAATTTCTTTCATCTCTGCAAGGGAGGTATTTTCTTTTGATCTTGCTTTATGYTTTGCTTGCCTTGCAAAACCTATTTCATGAACTGTAAGGCAGGATGTCCTCTCTGGATGTCCTCTGAACCCCAAATATATCACCACGGTAGCCCCGCTGACGTAGGAGGTGGACAGAAMCAATTTCCATTTGAAAATGTGCTACTTGTTTTAAATAAATCTCCTCAAACTTACCTGGGAAGATCCACTTTTATTTAGCAAAACTCAATTAAAGTCATCGTTAACAACAACCTTTTCCGTTTCCTATCATTTCTCCAGGGTGGTCCCACCTGAAACCACAGTCTGAGATGCTGCACAGTGACACGCTGCAGAGCTTCCAGGAGCGATCAGCAAAGCACAATTTCACACCAAAAACATCCCCAACGTAAGACCGAGATGTTAAAAAATGGCTTGGTAGTTCAYGTTCAGTGAACAGAACGTATGGCCAGCTCCAAAAGCTTCAAGGGAAAACAGGTGAGATGGGAACCACCTCTGTTTCAGTGTTGACACCCAAGACGCTCCTCATCAKACCCAGTGCTCTTGCAAAAGAGCAGAGAAGCTGCCAACCCTTTCCCCCCATGCCCTGCCAAAGGTGGCCAGTAAACCGAGGACTGAGGGAGGTAAGCGCCGAAGCTGGGCATCCCGCGGACCCAGCCCGAAGGCACGTTTGAGGAGGTGTATTCCTGCACCTCCCAATTCACTAATGCCCTCCCCAAAACGATGCTCCTGTACCATCACTGCTGCTTTCAGCCTGCTGCATGCTGCCGTGCGCGGTGGCAGTCCCCTCGGCTACACGTGGTGATGTGCTGCAAAACCTGCCGGCACCATCCCGGAGAGGAGAAAAATGGCTTTGGAGCAGTAACTTAGGGCTGCCAGTCACGCCAGCTCGGTACCTGCTAACAAAAGGGTCGAGCATCTATTAGGTGCTCCCGGTTGCCCTTTATAAAAACCCTGCTGCACTGTGTCCCCTTTCTGAAGAAGCCGAAGGGTACTTCATCACTGCCTGCTCCCGCTTGCGGACACAAGTGGCTGATCGATTCTGCTTAAATAAGTTACTCCTGATGCAAACCCCAGCCTGCTGTCGTGGGCTAACGGGCTCGGCAAGCGTTTTCACTCTGACTTATCAACTCTGCTCCAGGCTGCTCCGTGGAGCGCCCRCAAAATCCATCAGCCATTATGAGGGAGCAATAAAAAAATATCCCGGCTGGGTTGGTCTGTAAAGGCTCTTCCTCGACCGCAGCCAGCCATCACCCCATACCTGCCAACAGCCACGAAACTTTTCCTTCCCCAAAAGCTCTTTGAAATACATTCTCAAGCCCTATTATCTCTCCTGTTTATACCACACTCCCTCTATTATCGAGAAATCTCCAAGTAATTTATAAGCCCACAAGCTCCTGCGCTAACAGGGCAATAAATCACATTTATACACCCCGTCGCCTACTGTTCGGAGGGCTGTGGTGCCGAGCCCGCCGGCCGGGCGGCCGCGGGGCCGGGCCAAGCAGCCACCGCCTTCCCCAAGCCCTCCACCCTCCACAGCAGAGGATTTGCTCAGAGGAGAAGGCAGTTTTGTTCCGCATCAGCCGGATGTTTATTTTTCAAGTATCCGGAGAGGATTCCAGCCTGTGTCCTACCTCACTGTGTTTTCCCCATCCGACACCAATACAAGCACACAAAAGAGGGTTTTCTTTTTACAAAATCAAACCAAAAGAGGAGGATGGTTTTGGCCATTTTCCTCGAGGAAAGAGGTTGCCCATCTAATAATCCCTAAATGGGCAGTGGGTTGTTGGGTTTTCATGTGTGCCTCTGAGCCTCCCCTCACCGTGCCAGGTCGCTGGTTTTCTTTTCCACGGAGTTGCAAAACCCCTGAATAACAAGGTTTGTGCATGGAAGTGCTGACACAAACCTTAACTGCAGCATCCTGAACATGATACCAGAATAAGGACGCTCCCTGTGTGGCCCAGCATATGGATAAATAAAGCATTTCAGCAGCCAGCGCCGACAGATCATAAACCTCCACGAGCATAAATACCAACAACAACCCAAAAAGATTAGCGGGCTTACGGGCGAGGCAGGCTGGGATGATTTAGAGTTGGGGTGGAAGGGTCATTATTGCTGAATAGGTGGGAGTGAGCAGGCCAAAGAAATCAATAAACCATTCTGCTCCCAGGGAAGGAAGGGGCCACGCTAATTGTGCAAACACACATTTTCCGTTTGAGGCTGGCGATCKCCGGCTCACCCAACACGGATGGATATAGGGAACTCGCACCGTCTTGCTGAGAAACAAGGGCTTCACCCCGAGCCACGTGCCCCAGGAGCTCCATCACTCAGAGGAGAGCTCACCTAAGCACCTCGCTGGGCAGGTCACTGCTGGAGGCAGCTTCAAATGAATGCAGACCCAGGCAATGTTCATCTCCAGCTCCATTAATTTAATTTTTTTACGAAGTTAATATAGAGTTGGGATAAGGATCTCACTTGCTTTCAGCATCACCGTCAAGTCAGAGCTTTTCCAGTGCCCAGTTCTAGCACCGTACAACCAACCGACAAGTCCTGCCAGCACCGGTTATCTTCAAGCACCAAAGACAAACTTTGGGACCAACTTCACCCCTGATAAAATAACCACGCTTGCATCRGAGGTGGAGGTGGCCCCAAAATTAGCTGCAACAGATCACTGCACCCTACAGCGAGGACGGACACAAAGCTTTGCAGCCGGGTTTCCAGGCACACAACTGCTGAGCCACAGAGTTCAAAGGCGACAAGCAATTCCTCCTTTGCCTCTTCTCTCTTCTCCTTCAGATCTTTTTTCCCCCGCTTTCTTTCTAGGGAACAGAGCAATGACAGAAGACACCAGCTTTGAGAGTGAAGCCTATTTAAAAACAGAATAAATACATACTATAGAAATAAATAACTATTTGTACCTAATGGGCCAATGTACCTAAAAGCCCATCTTTGGGACATACCGCAGGAGGTCGTTCAAGGAACCAGCGGACGGTGGCAATGTCCGCTATTCCCGTGAAGAAACCCAAGCTCACAAGCATGGGTACAGGTGCAAATGGTGACGATCTTCATTCCCGGCTAACCAGAACCRTGAGCTGATGCTGGTGGTAAAAGCACAGGAACCTGCTCTGGTCCCTCTGYGGGAGCCAGTCTCCTCCTCTCCTGCCTTTCCAAAGATATTTGAAGAAAACACTCTTTRTATCAGTTAATAAAATAGCTCAAAACCTGCCCAGGTCATGTCAAGCTTACTGCCTGCAGTTAATGGATTTCAACTTTACTAGGGATCTTGAGAGTTTTTAAAATCAGTAATTTCATCTTCCCTGCAGAAATAAATTCCTCGATGGTTTCACTGCAAAAATATTCCCAGGAATAGACAATTCTGCTGCTCCTGTACTAAAGACTGCACAAAAAAAAAAATATCAGATTAATACTGAGCCTTATCAAAAGTGTGGCATAAACCATGTGTTGAATTTAATCCAAACCAAACTGTCAATCTGCCTTCAGGATCAGATATAACAAACATGTGAGCCTAGGGCCCGAAATGAAAAGCACAGTTGATTTTCTAATAGACAATTTGTAAGGATCTCTATTAGCTGTGCTCCTGCATGGAAATCTTTACACTGCAAATGCCGGACAAATAGGATTTCTTATCTTTCTGCTTTGTTGAATTAGGGAAAAGTTTCATTTGGTTTTAATTAATTTAGACTGCAGGTTTCCCATTTACAGGGAACAATTCTCAACAGTTTTGGAAAATAAATCGTTTTTGAAACATTTTAAATAGGGRAAAAGAGAAAAAGAGGTGTTACAATCACTAAGGCACCTTCTGAGGTTTGGGCTGCTGCGTCCCCACGCAGCTTGTGGGTACCAGGGAGAGCCCAACACTCCTTGCTGCATCCATCACCAGTCACCAGCAGCAGGAAAAAGTGCTGCTGGGGGGAAATTCAGGCCAGCCGTGGGCAAACACGGAAAGGAGACCTTATGACATGAAGCTGAAGATTCCCCAACAGCCYTTTCTTTGAACCACCGGCATTCGTGCCTCCAGCACCGGGATGCTGTAACGCACCGTGCCTCAGTCCAGACATCCCCATCCCCCTGCTCACCGAGCATCCTTCTGCAAGAGGACCTGCAGGAGCGGGCCGGAGCCCTGCAGCGCCCGGCACACAAACGGTGCCAATGAAACAGTATGAACAGTTCCCCGTTTCGTCTGGGAATGCCTATAGCTCCCGTTCGGTCTGGGAATGCCTATAGCTCCCCACCTCCCTGGGCCCGCCACCCGGCTAACGGAGCAGCTTTGCGAGCTCAGCCTTGCTGGCCCCGTGTCAGAGTTAGCACAGATTTTCTTTCGAAGTGAAACCCCACGACCTAACCTGGTGTTGTTCAGCTTCTTGGCACGCACGGTGATGGTGCACACTGGGGAAATCAGGCTCCCAGAAAGGAATGAATACTGCGCAAATAAATTCCATTTTCTTGTTTGCTGAATTCAAACAGCAATTAAATTCATATTACCTACTCTTTCAACAGAAACAGCACAAAAGTAAGCCCTCTGCCTCCCTGGCAGACTATTCCCACTTATTTGCTTCCTCTCCGAATCAGCGACCGCAGCCCGGCCGACCCAGGAGCTGGAGGCACCGCCGGGATGCTCACGCTAGCGGGGTCAGGAGYGAGGATGATGCTCTCGGGGTGCCTCGGGGCAGCCCGGTCCCGTCCCCCACCTTGCCAGTGCTTGGGTGGCTCAGCTGCACCTACRCAGGTTAGGGAGGCAACCCCAGCAAAGCACCGGAGCAGGCACCTCATTCACTGCATCCACGTCTGCAGGCATCTGCACACCTCTCAAAATTCAGCCCTGCAATCTGGCTATCAAGTTTGCCACAAATTGGTCAGTTTGGCTTGCAGGTCAGAAGAGTTCTCTTGTAGGGGCTGAGATAATGCTGTTTCGAACTCACAAAGTAAATACACAATATAACCAGGGCCGACCCTCCGTGCCCCGCAGACCGCGGCTGGGGCTGGCCAGCGCTGCCGGGCAGAGCTGCCCTCGCTCCTTCCTTCCAACCCGAGAYGTACCAGCCCTGCTGACCATTGAAAACCCCGACGTAGAAAGGCACACGCTCCCTTTCGCATCGCAAAGTTCTCTGTCCCYGATCGCCCCGTGGTTAGGCTGGCTTGTCGCACAGCAGAACACCCAACATGGAGTTTCACACCTAATTTTAGGCGAAGTTYGTAGAAGAACTGCCTGTTCCCTGGGATAAAAATGCCACGTGTATGCGGCATCAAACACTATTCCTGTAAAAGGCCCCAACAATCAGGCCTGCTGGTTTTTCTATTGATTGCTGGGGGGCTGTTTGCTATTCTGATCTCAGCTGGTCGGAAGTCTCCCCAATCACCGCAAGGTCGTGACCACGGGGTCAGAAACCTGCACTACATACATCATAATTTATTTTACAGATAATCAATACCGCACTGCACCATGCAATCTTACAGTACAGCCTCCCATCGAGGGACTGATGGGATCACACAGGATTGTAACCTTAAGGTCTGGCAGCTTAAGGGGGTCAAAATCAGCTTTCATTTCATAGTTGGAAATCACGGCTGGGAGTACGCACCCCACGCGCTGTTAGTTTGTACATTCGCATAACTGAGTCAAATTCTGCCTACGGTTTGAATCCAACTTGGGAAAATAAATACCAGCCTCTGTTCAGGTTCGTATCCGACCCTTGGCCAGGAGAAGCCCAAGGAGCAGCAGGGTTAGCGGGCTGCCCGGGGTTTGCAGGGAAGGAGGTGACCCCAGTCCCACCTGCGGGTGAGGGAACCTGTGCGACCGCAGCGCTGCAGCGCCAGCCCTCCAGACCACCCTCTCTTCTTCCGATGGATTAACAGCAACAGAGAAGCAGCAAAATGCCCTTCTATCAATATCGGCCTTCCTCCCATTTTCTAATTTATATTCTCAGGGCGTCATATCCCGCCGGCCATGCCCACGGTCACGCAGCACGCACGCTGCAAGCCCAGTTATTTACCAGGCTCACCACTGCTCCCCACATCTTTCTGTTAATTCTAGATTTCTACAGAAGAGTAGCTCAGGGTATTCCAAAAGATACAACAGCTTTTTAACAAGCTGTCCTTAAAAATGATGCCAAAGATAGTATTTTAGCAGGAAAGAAAGGGATTTGAAACATGCAGCAGGAGAAAAAGGAACTGGGAGGAATAAGGAGTGCTGGAAATACCTTGTAGGAAGAACAATCCGCTATTAATTAATTGCTGCCTTCTGGTATTTGTAGCCATGCAATATGCARTTCCCTGGGACCTTCACCAAGGTTTAACATTCATCAATCTCAACGCGATTTGGATTATWAAACGTTAACAGAGGAATCCCAGGGCACACCCGGCCCCTCGCCACTCTGCTTCCCCTCAGTGCCGTCCCCCCGTTGTTTGCAGGATCGGCCCCTCAGCCTGGGGCAAGCCCCAGCTCCCCAGTCTGCCCCAGTGAACCCAGGAGAGCACCTTCCATCTCGGCGTGGGGCGAGCCCGAGGGCCGGGCTCTGCCTCATCTCCCGTCACTCCGGCCGTGTGGCGGTGAGCAGGACCTGCCGGGCTGCTCCCCGCTGCCCGCTCTTTATCCCGTTTCAACTGCCCCCCGAGGCAGGGGATGTGGTGACCCAACAGCCTCAGATCTTCCCCCTTTTCTCCCAGCTTGCCGCCAAAGCAAAGTTCACCTCAGCCGGCATCGCCAGCGGGCTCGACGGGCACGCACTCAGCTACAGCCACGAGCATCACACCGAGACAGGAGCTATACGCAGGAGGGTGCTGTTAGACGCTGTTATTGCACTCTAAGGTCAGTATGTTAAAGCATTTTGGATTTCCCGGCAGCACGACCCCTTTTCCGCTGGCTGCAGCAGAATAAAGCAGATAACCTCATGAAAAAGCAAACGCAGGCAGCGAGCAGGGTGTAAGTGGAGTTTGGGAAAGGGCAYGGTGCCGTGCCGGGGGAGGACGTGCTGTCACTACATGGAAAACACTGCCCCGTGGTTTAGCCTGAAATCCAGCTGTTTGCCTGGGCAAAACAGGCAGGGAGGTGTCGAAGCGCTGCCCGGGGAGCCCAGCCCCACGTCGCAGGGAGCTGGCGAGCCCGGGGCCGGGGGCACGAACCCCGCAGCCTGCCCCCGGCCAAGCGGGGAAGATTGGCACGTCGGCTCCCACCCACCGCAGCCCCCGGCGYGGCGAGGAGCTCGCACAAAGGGAAACACGCAGACCATGACAGGCTAAGCCTCCTCCTTCCTCTCTCTGTTCCCCTTTCTTTCTCTTCATGCTATGGCGAGGCTGCTGAATGCCAATAGGAAAATACTTTGGCAGAGCCAGACAGTCTTTTTTCTATTTTTTTTTTTTCTTACTTTCCCTCCAGCTGCTTTGCTGGATGCCTAATCCTCCATGGACATCTGGAGAGGTACCAGGACACAGAAGCGACATATCAGGTAGGCAGCGGAATGCACAGCTCTGCAGAATTTCTGGTTGTACCTGCTGTTACGGCACAGCGGGCGATCAAAACACAAAAACACAGGGAAGGAAAGAAAAAAAAATAAGGTTCGGACCTCTCGGGGCCGCAGGTTCCCACRTGGAAGCCCTCCTGGTCTCAGCAGCAGAGCAGGGTGGTCACGCTTTGCAGCAGAGCACCTCTCTCCGAAGCACCCCGGGGGCTGTGCGCTGGGCTCGCAGGCGGGAGGGTATTTAGGTGCCTCCCTGTGCCCAAGGCTTCCACCCCCCCCAGCACGCGTGGCGTGACCTGCCCCAGCCTGCCCAGGACCGGAGCAGTTTGCAGAGACCCTCGGCAGCAGGTATCCATCCTCACCCTGCCCAGGCACCAACAGCAGCCACTCCTTTTTCTTCCTTTTTAAATCACGCTGTTCTCTGAACACATTTTTCACCTGCTCATATCACAACTGATATCTAAAGTGTCGGTATCTGGGGAAAATCAAAGCGAAAGCAGCTATTGCTCAGCGAGGGTGGAGGGAGGAGAGGAGAGAGTGCGACAGGGGTTTTCCCAGCTCCTAAGGAAAGGAAGAGACCCATAAAAATACTCCCAAGGATCCGGGAAGTAGCTTTATAGATCCAAAAAAATGATTTTTAGCCTCAGGGGAGTCTTTCTCTTGCGCTCAGACTCCCGCAGCGGAGGGGGATATCCACTCACCGGGCTGACCAGCTTGCCACTATCAGCTTACAGCAGAATCAAATATTCTGAGTGGCCACCTGAGTCCCCCCGATGCTGTTCATCCTACCTGAGCCCCCAGAAGCCCTCAGCAGTCACCCCCACCTCCCCCTCGCCAAAGGACCCACCACCGGCTGCATCACCACGTCCCAAATGGACCCGCAGGGCTTGGGAAGCATCRCCCTTTGCCCATTCCGCTCTTTTCTTTCCTGCCTCGGTACGCTGTGGCCAAGCTGCTCTACAAGCAGAAAACAAGCGGGGTTTGAGCAGGCATCCCTCCTGCGAAACCCAGCACTGCTCCAAGCCCAGCATCGCTCGCCTCCCTCCAGCCTTGGATGTGCCAGGTGCATTAAGGAAAGCAAAAYAGAAATTAAATATAACAACCATGATGCGTCCAGCTATCTCGAACGGGGGAAATCTGAACCCCGCACCTACTATACCCTTCTACRTGCTCTCCTCAACAACAACCGAGTCCTTCTCTGTTTCTCCGAAGCATCTTGCACCTCTCTAGACCTTTGAAAAGGCAAACTGCAAGACGTGCAGGTGTGCGGATGGAAGCCTCCAAGCAGCAGCTCTGCTTTGCTGCCCATTGCCACAACACACCCAGAAAATGCCAAGCCCCCAAATGCTGRAGGAGTTCACGTTTGTTTCTGCCTCGCTGGGATGGGAATCTGGAAACCAGCTTTGTCCTTGCAAATCTTCCTGCTAAACGTGTTTGAGGGGTCTTCTGGCGGAGGACCTGTCCCAGCACATTGAAGGGCTGGGGACTGCAGGAAGCAAAGGCAGCATGTGCCCGGGGCAGGCAGCCGACAGCTGCCGTGGGGGGCACGGGCTGCGTACCCCCATCCGTGTAGGAGCAAGACCCACATCTSCAGTCACCCCGTGCTAATCTCAGTCTCGCTTCTCCCATGGGAGAACCAGGGCGTGCACCAGCACAAGCGCCAGGGCTGCCGCCCAGCGAGGCCAGGCTTCCCGCTCCAGCCCCGGCAACTGCTCCAACGCCTCTCCTCTTCCTCCACGAGCCTGAGCTCTCCGAAGACCGGGAGGCAGAAGCAGGGCACGAGGGGCAGCTTCAGGACACATACACCAGTGCAATGAGCCAGCAGAGGGGAATAAAAATCCCTTATGGTAAGCASCATGGTCGTTTCCTGGAGAGCAGGGGGGTTTTAAACAGGCAGAAATGATTTAACACACYACCAAACCCTGCCCCTGCGGGTCGCAGGCTAGCGGAGCCGCACGAGCAGGCACTGCACCCGCCGCCGCGAGTGCAGCAGCAGCACAGACCCAGAGCCATGGACCATCTCATCAACTCCAGCCCGTGATGGGATCATGCACTTCATCAACATCGCTGAGCTCCTCCTCCTCTAATTAAATCAGGCTTTGTTTATGCAGTTTCTCTCATCTTCTCACTGCCTACTAGAGTTGGCTGCGATCAGAAAAATCAACAGAAAACTTCCCAGCCTTTCCCAGACCACCTTTGCCACACTTTGTCCTTCACAGCATCRCTTCTACAACCTGTGTGTTAGTGGYCCCGCAYGAGCGCGGGGTGGGCCAGCCCAGGCGGGCGCTGCAGGAACCACAGCGCGGCAAGGCTGGAAAGCGGAACTCACTTCAGATGTTTCCACGGAGGAGCGCTACCTTCATCCGAGGGGGTTCAGACACCCTCACGAAGCAGGAGGCAGGTGCTGGCATGGGGACACTGCACCGAGGACTCGGTGGTCCCGGCCCAGGATGAGCRGAGATGGCAAGCACAGGATCTCCCAGCCCGGGAGCCGCAGGGCGCCGGGCCCCCGCTGAGTCTCGGCACGCAGGGCTCTGCCGCGAAGAGCAGAGCGGTACGCCGCATCGAGGYAGCACCCGCCCCATCCCACAGCGTGGGATTCAAGAGCGATGCAGCGATGCCAAAGTCCCAGAGCCTCTGTCCCTGGCAGCACACGCAGCCTCGGCCGCCATCTCAAGACAGATGCCTGTACCACCCAGGGAGGGCGAGGGCAGGCGGCTGCCCAGGGAGGGCAGACACGAGAATAACCCCGCTGGGGCCGCATGGTCCAGCACCCTGCCTTCGGTGCYGGCCACCAGCGCTGCTGCCAGGAGGGCGAAGGCAGGGCGAGCAGGGACCCTTGGCTCCAGCATCGCTTCACGCCCACAGAAGGGGCGGCCAGGAGCCCCAGGGCAAGGCAAGCCGGGCCGGCTGTGACACGGACCATGCTCTGGCTTGTCCACAACGGTGTCCCCAGAGCCGTGCGGTGGCACTCGCCTCCGACYGCCCCCGGAGAGGACGGCTGCGGAGAAGCAGACGGGGAGAGGGGAGGGAGCCGCTCAGCAGGCTCACGCCTCCGACATGTGCTGCGCGCAGCTTCGCCAGACCGCAGGATCTGGCTCACTGAACGTGTGGAAGCAACGCTTCTCTGTGTTTCGCTTTACAAAGCCCCAAACAATAACTGTCTGTCGCTGCACAGGAGCTTAGGAGAAACATAAGTTGCTATTGGCATGGCGCGCAGCAGCCTTCCTCTTACACAACACCAGCAGATGTGAAAATAGCCCAGTGCTGCCTTGTGCACTCCTCTGACCTCCTGTTTGCTCCTGGATCAGAATCCAAAGCTGGATCTTAACCTACAAGAGCCATAAAAGCAAAGGATTTGGCCCTATCAGGGACCTCTTCATAATCTAAGACAGATGCACTTCATGTAGAAGAACACGCCGAGGTTTATCAGGGCAGGGAAGAGGCTGAGGSAGCATCAGCCTCCGCTCTACGGCATGGCCGGGGCAGCCCGCGCCGGCATCGCCCCGTTACTCCAGCTGACGATGCGCTGGAGGTGGCCCAGGGGCAGAAKAGCTGGAAGCTCTTGCAAACCAGGGCAGCGCCCAAAACCTCGCATCCTACTGCTCAGCCTACACCGAAGCTGCCTCCAGCCCCCACCCGCCCCGGTGAAGGGGCACCTCTGAGCTCCTGAGGTCCCATGTCCCCGACCCCAATGTCCTCAGGGCCACCGGGGCTGCCAGAGCCAGCACAGCATGGGAGATCCCCTCCATCCACGCAAGGTGCTCCTGGGGTTTCTCGCCCGCGTGAAGAGCAGGGACTGACTCCAAAGCCAAACCCGAAACCGCTCTGGGACATACGGAGGTAAAAAGCATGTGGAGGACAAATTGCTCCTGGAAGTGTGAAAAGGCAGCGGGAGAATTAAACTGAAGGATGCTAAAGATAAGCAATAGAGGGAGTCCAGCGGTGAAAGGGCATCCCTAAGAACAACCTGCATAAATAAATTAATCTCTCCAGCAYCCCCAAGGATATCCAGTGTCCCTGCTGCCTTCAGGACTGCAGCAACCCCAAGCAGCAGAGGAACTTCCCATGATGCAAGAGAAGAAAACAAGACAGGGACATTGCTGCCACGGGGGAAGGGACCGGAGAATGAGCTGTCCTCTTCGCAGCCCTGCAAGGTACAGGGCTGCTCTCATGGCCGTGCCAGCGCACAGCCGCCAGCACCCATCGCCTGTGCTCTAGCAGCGCTGTCCCCTGACCCACCATGTGCTACTCCCCGGTGTCCCTCAGTGGAAATGTCACCCGACGGCAAAGCCCTGGAGGAGTCCCAACTCATCCGGGAGTCTGAATCCTGCTCCTGAAAACTCCCATCCCTCTGACCTCCCCACGGTGCGGGCTGGGGAATGCCCCTCCGGTGCTGCCACAACCCACCCAGGGGTGATGCTACACCCRGCGGGGTCACCTACGGGCGGCTGTGGAGGCGGGCTCGGGGTCTACGAGAAAGCTTTTAGCCAGCAGCTGAGCTACCATACCACCGCACTGCAGGCAGCTTGCACGTCAACGCGCTGCAGTCTTTGTACACGAGTAACTAATAGAAGATACAAAATATTGGTGTTTTGCCCCAGAAGACCTCCAGCCCCAGCACATGCTGGCGGGATTTCTACCTTTGCATGCAGAGCCACAGGGTAACAGTCAGCAGCAGAGGAGTGCAATTCTAAGACTAACACGTGGGACGACCCACTGATCATGGCTTGCACGGGAGGGTGAAAGGCAGCCTTAGAATATAATCCATTTCAGGTGCTTTTAAATCTCCCCAATACAACACAGAGCCCTTTAAGCAAAACTAAACAACTTCCTTTAGCCTAAATAAATATTAAACCTAAGCGATGCATTAATTTACTCCAGTTCACCAAAGGCTAACTCCTACCCAAACTGATCATTATGAAAGAAATCCTATAATCCCCCGCTCCCATTCAGGCTCAAAACATGTAATCCTGTGAATAAATCCAGAAAGAAAGTGTAACAAAATGGGCAATAAAAACTTACAGCATTCACATCTTTTCATCTACCATTAATACTGTAAACACTCACTCGAAGGCCCTCGAGTATGACTAATCTAATGTTTTGGCTCCCAACGCTAATCGCTGAAAGAGCTTGCCTCTCGGTGTAACACCCAGCGAGATCCGCCACCCCTCCAGCCGCAGCCCAGGACACCTCCACAGCGCCCATCCACAGCGAATCCCGGCCTCAAATCCCGCAAAATGCTGCAAAATCAGCACGAAATGGAGCAAGTATGGTTCTAATAGCACCAGAGCGCAGTGCTTTTTTTTTTTTTTTTTATTATTTTATTGCTTTGGAAGCCTGCAAGCTCCAACTGTATAAATGCCAATAACTTCCCAAGTTTTAAGGCTGCTGAAGTAAGAGATCAGATTTTAGCAAGTGCTTTCCAGGCAGCCAGCCAAACTTTTTCTGATTCACTAAAAGCACTGAAGGGAGGGGGAGAGGGAGGGGGCTGGAGGGCTGATTAACTTCAGTTACCGCACAAGCGCAAAAAAATGTCTCCCCGCTGCAAAGGGTGCCGTCGCTGCGAGCCCTGCGCAGCCTGTTATTCCTCGGGCTTGAAAAAAAAAAACGCACCGGAGAAATACAGCAAACGCCTTCCAACCGCAGGGTAATTTACAGCTGTGGATCCTCTCCTGACGAGGAGGCTTCTCCGCCGAGGGGAGGCTCTGCTGGTGTTAGGTTCGAGCTGCAGTTTTCAGAGGGGATGAGAAAAAAAATGTGACCGGGGATTTTTTTCAGGGGTGGGGGAGCAGGGGATGGCTCTGGTTGGGGTTTTAGCTCGGCCGGAGGGATGGAGCCCCCTCCAAGGCTGCGCCTGTGCTCATCCAGGACCACCCCTCGCTGCTGTCGGGTATCTGCGGGAGGGTGAGCAGGTGCAATCCCAGCCAAAGCACCGCGCGGGGCCGAGGGGGTGGCACGAGCGGCCCCCAGCCCCAGCGGGACAGTGGGCTGGAGCCACCGGGGCAGCGGCACCTGCTCCGCCTGGCCCCGCAGGTGGGTCTGCTCCGGGATGCCCAGCTAAAATCCCCATCCCAGGGAGGTGCGTGGCCCCGGGGCTGTTGGGGGCAGCGGGCCGCCCCGGCACCCCCAGCCACCATCCCCGTCCCGCGGGCGCCTGGGCTGCAGAGCCTCACCGCTGAGGGTGTTCCTCCAACGGCTTCATTCCTGCCGAGGCAGGATCAAAGGCAGGATCTGACTTGGACGGCTTTCTACTGAATAATGGGGAGGGAGCATGCAGCCTCCTTCTCCTGGCTAGGGAAACTCGTGTTTTTCAAAGTATCAGTTTTTGGGAGCAAGTTCCCTAGGAGGGAGGGGGGAAAGGGGGGGGGGGGGGGGGGAAGGAGGGCAAGCAGGAGAGCGCCTGCTCTTCCAAGGCAAGTGCATCAATCAACATTGTGCGAGGAGGAGAGTCCAGCATTCCCTCTCACATCATTAGCCAGGCTAATGCACTCCAGAGGATCCCGCTACAGCAGGCTACCGGCGCACCCGGCTGCGCCCCAACCCGCACCGGGCGGCCGAGCGCCCGCAGCGGCCGCGCCAGCGGTGCCCAGCACAAGCGGTCATTGAGAAGGAGCTCAGCGAGCGGGGCAGCCCCTTTCCAGGGCCAGTGACACTCCAGCATCTGGCGCGCGGATCGGTTTAATACGGCTATAAAAACTAGAGGGGAAAAAAGTGAAAGCCCTAGCCAAAACTGCCTGGCACTCCGAGGTCAGCACGCCGCCTTTGTTTCTATTTTACAACCAAAAGCGAAAGAGGACAGAAAGGACACGTACCTGTACCTGAAAGCACAGCAGCAGGAAATGTAAACATCTGGAGAGGAGAAAAAAAAAAGCAACAAAAGATCAAATGATGCGGTAAAATGGTTAAAGTTGATTTTTTTTTTTGCTTTGTTTTTGTTTGCGATTTTTTAAAGGGCGCAGAGCGATGCTCTGCTTATAAAAAGGCTCAGGTCCCCATTACCACCTGATTGCAAGGCAAATGCAACCGGAGCCTCCAAAATGAAAGTTTAAAAAAAATAAAAACAATAAAAAAAATTTTAAAAATAATAAAAAAATATTTAAAAATATGCCATAATCCTTACAGGCAAGTGCAGGCTGAGAGCAGTGAATACATCGCTGGGCGAGGAGAGGGGGGGAGGTCAGTGGCTTCACGCTAGCGGAGTGCAGTCCCCCACCGCCGCCCTGACATGGGAGCGATCCGGCCGGCGAGCTCCGCTCTGCTCCGCGCCGCTCCGCGCCGCTCCGCGCCGCCGAGAAGTTGTGGTACCGCCCGCTTTGCCTCCTCCGAGTGACTCGCTTAGGCATCAGCTCTCCTCTCCCCCTGTCTCTCCTCCTCCTCCTCCTCTCCCTCTCTCTCTCCGCCTTTGGGGGGGATGAAGGTGCTTATTGTCAGTAACTTCCGATCATCAGCCAGTGCCCCCCCGCCGCCCCCCCGGGCCAGCCCTGCGAGGCGGATAAAGCCTCTCCGCGGCCCCGCGCCCGCACAGCCCCGCCGCTCCGCGCCCCGCCGCTCCGCGGGGCGGCATGGCGATGCGCGGGGCGCGGAGCGGGAGGCGGGACCCGCCCGGGCAGCCCCCGCGGGGCCGGCACCGCCTGCGCGGATGGATGGGGCACCGCCTGCGCGGCCCGGCCGGGAGGGCAGGGGCGGCGAGGAAGGTTTTTTTTTAAAAAATAAGAAAAAAAAAAGGGGGCGGGGGGGGGAAGCGAGTGGGGCTGCGGCGGGGCCGCGCCGCCCCGGCCCCCTCCGCGCCCTCCCCGGCCCGACGGAGCGGGCAGTGCCGCTGCTCGCCCGAAACGCGAGGGGAAGCCCCCCCCTCCCCAGACCCGCCGCTGCCCCACGGCCGGGCTGCCGCTCCGCGCCCCGCTCCGCGCCCCGCTCCGCGCCGCCGACACGTGTCAGCCGCGGCCGCTCCGAGGCGGGGGGCGGCGGGCCCGGTGCACTCTTACCTCCGAGCGGGCAGGAGCGCGTCCCGTCCCCGGCGAGCCCCGGACCGGGGCACCCGCCCCCGCCGGCCCCCGGCCCCGCCGCCGCTCGGGCAGGGCAGCGCCGCGCCCGCCCGGGCCCATTAGCCCGGCCCGGCTCCCACGGCGGGATATTTACACCGGGGTCAGGTTGTCGGGGTTTGCCCGGCACTTCCCCGGCCGGCGGCCGCCGCTGCCCGCCCGCTTCGGCACGCTTCGCCTGCCCTCCAGCGGCCGCGCCGCCGCTCCGCACCCGCCGCACGGCCCGGCACGGCCCGGCTCCGCCGCCGCGCTCCCGCTCCTTACTTTTTTTCAGGTAAAGAAAACTATTCACACGCTGAGAGCGTGCGGTAACTCTTTCCCTGTCTCTGAAAGCTCGTTTATAGCAGACAAAATGCCAGGAACTGTTAACCTCCACGCATAGTCTAACTCTCCGAAGAGAGCCTAACATCAGTTAACACCTTATTAAGTGAGAACATAACCATAGCTCATAACTCCCAGCTTTCCAAATTCTCCGCTCGAATAACAGCGCACATCATCGCAGAGCGTTTGGCCCTGCTGTTCCCACATCCGTGGGGACCAAACCGCTCGCTCGCCCCGTGTTTTCAGCCACAAATCAAGCGGCATCTTTAATCCCTGGAGTTCATCACTGGGGATCCTTCAGACACCAAATGACAGTGTTTTTCAACCCATAGTTTCAGGCCCAGGAGGCACAGAAAACGTTAAGGAGTTTGAAAACAGTGACCAAAGCAAGTTCTTATAAACCCTCCAGCAATAATACGTGTATATGATGTATCTAATGGACTTTACACTTCTGGTCTTATGGATCCACAAGCCAAAAAAAAATCCAAACCACTGTCAATTACTGATGCCACTGACATCAGTGGCACCACACATCCCTGTCACAGCAGTCCCACGGCACCTYGCCACAGCTGAAGGCTCTTTCCAAGGATGGCCAAGACCATCAGAGCCCCTTTCCTGAGCCCTGCAAATTGAGCTCACCGAGATGCCCGTGCAGAAACACCACAAACAGAATTTGGGGACTCACAGGATGAGAGCATTTAGCTTAGATGTTAAAATATTCAATATATTCGTAATCGTCACCAATGTCTCTTTTCCTTGAAGCAGTTTGGGTGGGGAGGAACCCAGCCTATGCCACCTTGTGCCATTGGGCACTGCTCAGTCACCCACGGGAAAGGTACCCCACGGCCTGGGGTCAAGCTCAGCGTTTCCATGTGCATCAGCCCATCAACCCGCTAAGTCCAGTATCTGCCACCCAAGCAGACCCTGCACAACGCACGCGGCAGTTCTGTAAAGCCAGAAGGCAATAATTCCTCCCTAASACTCGCAGCCGCTTGTAGTCATCTGCGAGCATGAGCTTCGATCGCTCCTTGTCAGCTTTCCTGACCATCACAACTCAGAGCAATCAAAAAATTAATCTGAACTGTCTCAGAAACAGCCCAGGGCAGGAGTTGGGCCCCAATGGGTCACACCCTCCTTAGGCAATTTTTTTCCCCTTTAACTCTTTTTTAGGCATAAAGGCAAGGCTGTAAAATCATTCTGCTGTAAATCACATGCTGAGGCGGAAGATAGTGGAGGATGGCTGTGGGAAGCCCGCGTGGCCTCTCYGCCCAGCGGAGCTCCTGAAAAGGCCACCAAGTCTCCCGCAGGTGGCCAGCGCACTGCAGACCGCACCAGACCAAGGGTGTCATCCTCAGCTGAAACCAGATTTCTCCTGCTCCACCAACAGCCCACGTCACCCATCTCTCTTCCCAACCCCAGAGTTATCCTTGAGGAAGCAGGATCCATGCAGAAAATGGGAAACWGAAACTTGGGCCCCATCCTTGCCGTGACGGTGCCAAGCTGCTGCAGTGTTACCATTAGGCATTAGGTTCATCCTGCCAAGCCTCAAAGCTCAACCTTTCATACAGGTGACATTTTGTGCCAGTTGAAAGCATCATGTTTTCCTCCTTCCACGAGAACAGAAAACGCTCAGCAACCGTAATATGAAAGTCAGGATTTCTTGGTGAGGTTTTGGAATCCAAAGCATCCCACGCACGACCTGCCCCCCCCACACACACAAGCGGAGCCTTCCACACACCGAGCGCATCAGCTGCTTTACGTTACCAACACGTGGGCTGGCCTCCGGGACCTCAGGGTCTTTACGTAGGACGATGTTTTACACCTGTACACCTCAGTGATGCAAACAGTATCTAAAGGCAAGTTCATGCTGTGTGCCTTCATAAGACCAATCTGATGTAGCAACGCCATTGGCAATGCGCTGGGGAAGGGATGGAAGTCCCTACAGCGGCCGTGAGCACCCGTCCCACCACTTCGGGGCTTTGCATCGTGGCAGCCCCATCGCTCGCCTCTGRGAAAAGGCTCCTTAGACAGCGACTGATGGTGTTGCCCAACACCCGAGCCGGCCCAGGGCTGCTGCACCCAGGTGGAAGCAGCACAGCTAGAAAAGTAATTTGTGAAGCTGCTGCTAACATTTATAATTTCAATTCCCCCAACAGCAGGGAAAATTRCAGCAGCTACAGCAGAGCTGCGAGCTACACAGGAAAAAACTCGTCACTGGCCCGGGCCATGCCGACATGCCGTGTGCAGGCTGCRTGGCTGCCTCCCACCACCGCATCCCGACGGGGGCTTCGGCTGCCAAGGGGACCAGATCCGCACAGAGCAAAAGGCAYCTGGACACCTCAAACAGTGAGAACTGCCAGGGCAACACCTGGGGGGTTGTTTTAAAGAGGGCACATTGGATTTTTCTTTTTTCAATTACAAAAACATTTCATTTGCAATCACACACGAGTTCTTTATTTAAACTAGATCCACGTTTTGTGCCTCGGTAATCTGACAAAGCCTTTTAATCTTTAAAATCCCAATAGTTGCCTGGAAAATAATACCAATATTAAGTGAATCTCAGGCTACCAGCCTTGAAGAATACAGTCGAGCACAGAAAATACATGAAGCAGCTCACATGTACCTGTGGAAATATAGAAATATCACTTAGCTGCATGTTGTTATGAATACATATGTGTGTGTGTATGTATATATATAATATTAAGAGCTCTGCGCCCATGCCTATTGCTTCACTGCTGAAGGCTGCTATTTGATCTAATTCCCAACACAAACCCAGCCAGCACAGCCAATACCCACTGGAAAATGAACACCTTTATTTTAAGCTGTTTATTTTTCATACGCCATACTCAGGTGCAAAGGCCGGCGCAGCGTGTTCCCGAGAGCTTGATTTTATTAAGCAAGCCAYGGGCCAGGTAGGGTCTCTGCACTGCAGGGTGCTCGCTGGGATCTCCCAGGGTTGCTGCCTTTCACTCACCCATGCAAATGCCTGAATTAAGACTATGTCCTACAGTGCCTCAGTGGTTTATTGGATTAGCRACTGCTCTTCAGCAGCTCAAATCAAAGTCTGAGCAGCATGACCTTTCGGTTGGAGGGCTGTGAAGGTGACCCCCGGTGAAATGAGTTTCCCTCGCCCTGCTCCAGTGGTCCATATCACCCAACAAGCGGACATTTCACAGAGCATGAAACCCATTCAATGGGGCTGAGGACTTAGCAGCATGCTTGAGTGGGAAGCCTTCCCACCCACTGGACGCCCCTTTGGAATGTGAATGAGAAGCCGGCAAAGGCTGGCGCAGGATCAGGCCCCGTTGCACCTGGCAGGCCATGCCACCAGGGCCCTTTTTCCTTTAAATCTCGGATCTGAAGGAGAAAGAAAAAACCCAGGCTGACATTTTACAAAGACCAAGTTCAGCTTTGCCTCTCAGCCCTGCCACTGACGAGCGAACCTGTGCGCCATTTGCTCCCRTCATCTTCTGCATCTCCAGCCTTGGGTCATTTCAATAAGCAGTTCTTACTGAAAATCAACTTGAAGAGGATTTCTACATTTTAAACCCTCAGCAAAAGGAAAGTTTTAGAAGGGCTGTGGTGCATATTCTGTCTTTATCCAGTTTACACACAAAAAGGCAACTTCATCCCAAGGTAAGAAGGGATTTTAGAAACACTTCTGCCACCTAGCCTGGACAGGCAGCGAGGGAGGGGATGCTTTGCAGTTATGCCATTTGACAGAAGAGCCACCCCAAAACAACCCTGAACTGATACCCAGCAGGACAGGACTTAAGCCTTAGCACCATGACATTCAGCCACAACCTTGCGGAAGGAACACGGTGAAGAGCWAACAGTCAGGGCTCGGATTCAGCCAGCCACAAAGCGCCGGGCTGAAGCCCTGACCTGAAGCACAAAGCACAGCACCATGTATATAAGTCGTTGGTGTGGTTGGTGCAGCACGGCCRACAGCCCTGCTGATATTCACATATGGGAGAAGAGAGGGAAAAGCCGTACAAAAGGTTAACAAAGCAAAGCTGCAATTTCTAAATGAAAATACATCYCCTGAGACAGAGCCCTGAAAGCAAGCACCTGGGAAAGGTGCTTAGAGTGGGGCAGGTCAGAGCAGCCAGGAGCAGCAGAGATGCTTCGTTTGCTTTCTGTAGCCTTCTTCAGCCCCTAACACTGCTAATGCACCCTGCGATGCTTCCCCCACATTGGACAGGTAGCAGCAGAAAGCATCATCTCCGTACTCCTGCGTCAGCAGGGTTTGAACACAAGAAGAGCATGCGATGATTTGGTGTCGAGTAATTTTGGTGTTTTGCACCCACGGTTGGTCCCCAGCACCTCGCTTCACYGTCCAACAGCAGCTGTGGGGCTGGAAAGCTGCTGGGTGCTGGTGCTCCACCCCTGAAGCTCCCAGATTTCACTGCATACCAAAAGGCGTAGGGAAGGCTCACTTATCAGTTAACTTCGGATGGAATTTCGGTTTTAGCACGCTGAAGTTTCTCCCTGGACATAAACAAACCATGTGTGGAGGAACAAAAGCAACCCAAACCATACGTCGTCAGCTTTTACGCTGGGATTTCACCAAGCCCCGAGGCAGATGAAGAGCCAGGGAGGTCAGCACAGACCCACTGTGTGTCTGCAATCGCGCTGCTGGTTGCCTGGACTTTGAAAATGCATGGAGGCATAGGAAATGAACTGAAACACCGAACAAAGGCGTAAATACAGTGAAAGCAGAAACGCTGAATTCCCACACCAAGCATTTGAAACACTAAAACAGAACATGCGTAACAGATTTCCTTCACCACACTAAAAAAAGAACCCAAAATAGTGCTTTTGGTGCTGGGTGCCTTATGCTTACTGAGTTTTTAGCTTGTGACTGTTGAGCTGTGCTTTTTAAGCCCCACAAATCAGATGCCAACCTGGAACACATGAACTGCTCCATGCCATGCCAGCCAGTGGGGATGGCACCAGGAATTAGACATTAATCCTGCAAATACAGAAGCATCAATCCCATGCGGTGACCCAGGACCTGGGTGGGTTAGGGTCTTAATTGAGAGACCTGAAGACTGGCACTATTGAGACGCAGGTGTGGCATGACCCCATCTTTTCAGCAAGAAGTATTTGCTATTTAATAGCTGCAAGGAAAAGATGAAGGTCTCTATCTGGAGCCTGGATAAAGACAACACATCCATCGTTCCGCATTAAGGAGAGAATAGCTGTGAGGAATGATCTGAAGTCCGCTAACAGTGAGCAAGAGCTCACACAGATCTATCTGCTAGAGTCTTCCCTGTCATGACCAGGGGAGGCCTCTTTTTGCCACCAGGAACTCTTGTCTTGGTGAATAAAGACTGAAGAAGCACATGATGCACACCAAATATAAACAAACATAAAATAACAGAATAATGGAATAATATAAAATAAATAAGAAATATAAATAATAGGGTATCAAGCATGGCAGCTTTCATTCTGTAGCATTAATAAGAGGGACAGCAAACTGGGACAGCCTTCTGCGGRCTGGGAGGGGAGGGAGCTGGGGCAGAGCAGAGCGTGGAGTCCTGGGAGGACAGAGATGGCCAGGAAATCCCAAAAGCTGCCACCAGCCAGCCCAGCACCGCAGACAGGCTGTTCCACCTCCAGAGAGAGCAAGGATGCTCCCAAGAGCTTCTGCAGCCAATGGCCCTTCCTGGACCTCTTGGGAACAGAGTCAAGAGCAGCGTCTCTTCCAGCTCTAGGCCATATGCATGTCTCATGAGCCCATGCAAAGGGAGAACCCAGCATGCTACAACCCCACCTCTGATGTGTATCATTACTTCGTAAGAAAAAAAAAAACCACCACCTAACAAAGCCTCTTATTCAGCAGCCAGGGCTTCAGGGTTTCCAAAGGTTTTCTTTCCACTGAAACACCTCCTGAATTTCAATGGGATTTGGGAACTGAAACCTCAGATTCCTCTGAAAGCTCCAGCACACTCATTAAAACAAATCTCAGTTGCTTTATCAGCAGAGGAATGAGGAAAACAAAATCACTGAAAATGATGGACATCAAGCTAAAGGAGAGACCAGTGGACTAGTTCCATGGGCTGTTCTCCTGGGCAGCCCACCTCYGGTGCCCAGGGCCCCTCAGCCAGTGCGTGCCCCCACCCCATGTCCCCCAGCCTGGCCATCCCTGCTCTGGTGTCCTGCCTGTCCTGCACAGGGAGGATGCCCACCGGCTTTTCTTGGTCCCACCACCCAGGAGCATTGCAGTTCCCCTCTGAAAGCATGTGGCAGCTGCTTGAATGCGTTTGAAGGGAGGCAAGAATAGGCAAACCTCTGCAGACAACCCTACACAAACCAGTGGGAAATTCCACTTTTCAGCCTTCGCACTGCATTAAATCCTAGGGCTTGGCTTCTTGGATTTATATTCCTCCATGGTTTCATTTTTCCCTTAAAAAAAAAAAAAAATCACAAGCTGTTAAGCTTCAAAACTTAATATTTCCTTAACTTGGAGCTTTTCAGCTCGACAGCTCTTAAACATAAACCTCTTTGACTGAAGTCTCCTGAATTAAGCTGTCTCCAGCAAGTCACCATCTCAACCCCCGTCTGCAAAGCCTCCTTCTCTCTGGGATGACCGATCCCTTCCCACGCCACCGTTGTGGGGTCCTGCCCACTGCCCCTGCACTGCTCCGGGTGCTGACTCACAGGGAGGACCTCACATGGGGGCTGCATGACCACACGTGTCCCCTGGGGCAGTTCAGGGTTGATGCACACACAGCTGCAGGCGCTGAACAACTGGTGACGTCCTGGATCTCTCAATGCCCCATGTCACTGTCCTCAGTGATGGCACAACTGAATGAGCAACTTGGAGCAACCTTGGAGCAGCTCAAGGTGGGCCTTGAGACAGACACAGGATTCTTTCTGGAAAAAAAAAAAACATTGAAAAAAAGTATGTTTCTACTAATCCTTCTGAAGAGGAGCTGTAGGCCACACCTCACTTCAGAGCAAGAACTCAAAAAATATAACAGATGGGTGGGTCATCTTCTTTGCTGTTTACACAAAAATATACCCAAACACGTCCTTTTTCTGGAAAATCAATGTCACAGGTCAGCAAGGAAACATCTCTGGAAGTCCCATTCTCCTGGGGCATGCACAAGCATCTCACAGCCCTACAAGCAGGTAGGGCTGAATGCTCCGTCCACTTGAGGTACAGCAGCAGGGCTGGGCTTTTACCACCAGCATTCTTCCCCGTGACYGAAATGAGGGCACCAGCCTCTGATGTGCTCTCAGTGACACTTTCCCAAGCAACACAAGGGGGAACGGATTCATGCAGGAGCACTGCGTTGGCAATGGTGTTCAAGCTTTTTCTGGAGACAAGAGGACAAGACTGACCAGGGAAAGACAGTGCTGCTCACAAGACCAATGGGTAGAAAAGACTGGAGGAGGWACTGATAAGGATCAGAAGACAGAGAGGAGATGCCTGAGGAGCAGTGATGGGCCAAGTTTAGCAAGGAGAAGGCTGTGGCAAGATGTAGAACCAGGAATGAGTTGGAAGGGACTATCCAAAACCATAAAGCTAGAGGGAACAAGCAGAAGCATCTCTCCTAGTTTGAGACCCTARAAAAAGAAGCCAAGGTCCCCCAATCTCCCTGTCCTTCTGTGGTCTCTGGAGATCACAAGGTCTGGGTCCCCTCATTATGGTGAACCCAGGACATGTTATTGCCCTTAGCTATAGGGGGGGGTCATTTAGTTAAAACCCATTTCCATGTGGAAAATTTTAAGGAAATGCTTGAGTATGGGAAGAAGAGTTAAGGGGCAGGGAAGATGTCCTAAAGGCCAGAGGTGGCCTTATTACTAAATTGAAATCTTYACATATTAGCTGTAGTTGTCCACTGTTCTCAGTGTCCACACATATGCGTTTACATACAGGGAACAGCTAAAGCAGCAGGTACTTTGGGAAGCAACACTCAAAGCAATGCTGGGATAATATATACTGCCTCAATATAGCGTGATCACTAGAAGCCTCTCATCAAGGACGTTCTTGGGAAACTTTGGGACAAATGTAAGGAGTAATGGGAAAAGTTACATGAACCAGGCACTGATAAAGGTGGCTACAGCAGTGAAGTGCCAATGACCTCGACAAGMTATAATATGCCTTCAACCCTCCCTGCAGTTATGAAAAAAGATCAATTAAAAAAACCTCAGGCCTAATTTGAAAATAGCTTTGAAAATTTGTATCTTCATTCAAGAGGAACTTATTTTCTCTTAAATACCAGATAAGTCAACAGAATTGGATGGGGCTCAGCAGGCTTAGGGCCTCAGCAATTAGTTGAAGGGATCTTGAGTAAGACTGCAGGACCCTTCTAACAAAACTGCTTTCATTTTAAAAAAAATAAAAAAGACTATTTCTAGTACCAGCATAAACCAAACACTAAGTCTAAGATGAACCAGGCACAACAATTCTGTTTTGAATGGCCCAATTATGTTCCCTCCTTTTGCTATTTGCTGTTCAAGTACGCTGGTTTCCATTCCCTTGGCTGGAGAAGCCTCTGGGCAGCAGCACATCACTGCCTGCATGGCCACCTCCGGCAGCGGCAGGCACTGGTGAAGGTCCCCCACCAAGCATCCCACTGAGGGTCTCCATTTTTCCCATTCTCACTTTTGACCCTCAACCACCTTCTTTTTTTTTGATTCATTGCCCTTTCTTGTTCTTTGTTTTCTCCCGGGATCCTTTTCCTATAAAGGCTCTTCTGGCTCGGTGAGGGAGAGCTGATAGAAGTGGTGGAAGGGGAGAAGAAAGAGTTTCTGAAGAAAGCAAGGAGCAGAGCAAAAGCCATCCCCATACAACTGACCACAGGCCACGCATGCATGCAACTAGAAGAGTCCAGTGGTCTCCATGGCACACTTACATCATCTTAACATTTAATATATTTGGTCGATTTGTTTGGTTCAAATTAGGCATGGCTTAAAATCCATTTGCGTAACAGACAACCCAACAACCAGCCACTGAAGAGCTCATCCAACACAACACACAGAATTGCTCCCAAGAGTGTAAATGTGGATAAAAAAACACCAGCGAGTAGAGAGCAGGGGATTCCCTCTGCTGTCTGCAAAAGGAAGGACAAGTCAGGCCCTTTCAGACACACCATGAAGTCCTGTGCCGCTTCTCCTGTGCTCKATCACGCAAGCTCAGCTCTCCTCATTCAGATTACGAGAGCCAGGACTCAGACAAAGCAACCCTTAATAAATACCAGATCACAAAACCTCCAAACCTCACACAACACAACCAACTGCGCCTGCTGCTGCTTGCCAGGACCTACTGCCCATTAGACAAGGCCAGGGAATAAAGGCGCTCCATCTAACACTTAGCTCCAAACCACCCAATTCATTTGCAGCTTTTTCTAGGACATTTTGTAAGTAGGATCCAGTCTTTAATTCCCCTTTGGGAAAACGGCAAGAGGATAARGATCTATGTGCTTGTTCCACAGGGAAAGAGGGAAGGAAAAAAGTTGGGAGAGTTTGGCTGCTAGTCAATAATGGTACATTGGAAGGAGACAGGACATAGCTTGGRGTATCTGGGTAAGGTTTCTAGAGAGGGAGAGGACAGAGAGCATGTTCCAGCATGAACTTAGCCCCTGAGGGACTGTCTGGGTGGCAAGAAGCCCAGAACCGCCACCCATCCTGGCCCTGTTTTCCATTACCTCAGCCCACACACACTCCCTTCCACCCTCCTGCCAGCCATGCTCAAGTTGTTCCTCTYCAAAGGCTGCAACAAGCTGAGCACAAGCGAAATGACAGAGCCCCATACTCATCATAGCACTTGGGGTCTGAGACACTATTTTGGCAAGCTAGTTTAATTCACAGGAGCAAACAGAACCCCGCAACAGACCTAAGGTGGCCACAAGCACTCTTCTYGAGCACCCTAAGGAATAAGACACAGACCAAGACCTCCTGAAGCTGGAAAAGGTGGTTTTGCTGCAGGACAGTATCCTTCTAGTATCACCTCCTCTGAAATCAGATGCCCAGAAACACCAGGGACTTGGAGACAAAAAAGATCCATATGGAGCAGCCAACACCGTGCAGCAGAGGACAGAGCTGCCACACACCCTGCGTGGTCCCRCGCACCCGCTCAGCTGTGTGGCCTTCCCCTTGTCCTGGGAACACCGCCAGCTACCTGTTCATTGTAAGGAATGAAACACYTACGGGAGGAAACAAAGCATGGAAAACGCAAGGAACAGAAGGGTCCTGCAACAGGAAAGGCAGCAGGGGGAAAAAACCATGGAGAAAGGAGAGCTCAAGGCACAGCCACCCGGAGAGGCATTTTACCATYCTGCGAAGGGAAGGCGAGTTGTTTTCCCATGCCAGACTGAGAAAGCCTGTATTTGCACCAATGCACTTGACTATGTACCTTCCATGCTCTCAGACAAGCCATCTTCAAGGACCAGGATCGCACAACCCTCAACATAGCTAGCAAAACATCACAGCTTTGTTGCAATCATGCTATTATTACCATGGTAAAAACATGTTTCAACTCTGCAGAAAGTGAAGAACAGTACTTCAGTAACCCACATCTGGTATTTGGGATATTGTCTTCAACAGGTATTTTCACATCTGAGCTTAAACTAAGATTTTTGGAATTCAACCTTTGAGGCTCTGTTCAAAGAAGTGCAGTAACTGGCAGCTGCATGTGAATATCCTAGAGGATACGGCTGCGCAGCCCAGCRGCCCCACAGGAGTCTTCGGATGGCCAGTCCCAACAGGAGCGAGGTGTTCGGAGCCGCGGCTGGCAGGAACCGGTGAGGTCTGCTCCTGGGAGGGATGGGGCAGACCGCCTGCAGCAGGAGCAGGGCTGCGGACAGCCACACCRACCGCTTGTCACAGCTAGAGCTGTACGAATGCAAGAAAACAGTGAGCAAGCTAACCGGGGCTAAGTAAAGTTATCGTTTTTATGCCATGATGCAGATGTCTCAAAAGATGCCTCATGATGCTTAATGGCAGCCCAACGGAGATGTGACTTACATTATATATTGGCTACAGCACAGGAATGTATCTTCTTTTAGAACTGTCCATATGGGCTCCATCGTCCCCCTGCAATCCTTGTGCCGAGCGTGGCTGCGYCCCACAGACCTGCTTTGGTCAGCAACCTATAGACAGACAACACCCCGGCTTTTCTTAGAAGTTTAATACTCAGTATTTTATTGGCTGGATAGCCTCTTACTGAAATTACTGTACAATTTTCACTTGTTTCAGCCAAAATTGAGGGCAATTTTGCTTAAATAAGCCTGTCTGTGCCATYAGCTCTATTTCACCAGGGAAATTTGCTCTCACTTGTGCATGTGACATAATCTATTGACATAACCCCACCAAAACAGGCATTTCAAAYCCTTATACTCTGCCATCTCACATACTGCAATTATACTCAAGCTTAAAAGAATCTTTGACACTAAACTTGCACTGTGTTTCACTTCTCTACCATGCACTTTGTTTGGCTTTGTTTTTCCAAAAAGAAGTATTTGCTTCTGGAGACTGGCATTGGTTTCCATCATGCTCAGAATCTCAAGTATAGAAACTAAGGTTTTTGTAATAGCAAACCTTAAAAAAAAATATTTCCAGTGACAATTTTACAAACCAAATTATACATTCTGCTTCTAGAACTTGGAAAAAAAGAACATCCACTAAAAAGACCCCGTGCCCAATTAGCACAACCCGAAGGTTTTTACCATGTCTCATGAAGGTAACTGCTGTAGGACCCCAACCGTGCAAGTGGGAAAAAACTCAACCTGCTAAAGCCTGCTTTAACGTCCTTCTGTTYTCATGCAAGATTTTTCTGCTGTAAAAAACAGAAGCCAGTTGCATTAATTCTCACAAATAGCAAGGATTAAATCAGTTTAATAGTTAACCATACAACTGCTTAGATGTTCTAAGTATTCTGTCTTCATACCATTACTGCAGTTACTACACACAGATACAGCACTCGAGCATTGGAAGTGATACAGCATTTAGACAAGAGCCTTGAGGAAGAGTTCAGTGCCAGGCATGATATCCATGTCCCCTTATACCTTGGCATTTCTACTTCATATGACAACCAAGAAYGGTCCAAAAATTTAACTCGGCCTCTTAGTATCATTGGTAGGCAATAATCAGAAAAGACCCAAGGGACTGTGATAGGAGTACCTGCCCACCTGAGCTCTGGGGATTTGCTGGAGGATTAGCTCCTCATCATTCCCAGGAAATTTATCCACTGGCACTGATCTCCCTCAGTGAACTCTCTAGGCACACCCTACAGCATTCAAGCTAATTCTCTTCTCCACAAAACCCTCACAAGAGTCATTACATGAGACAATCTCAGAGACTGTAGCCCCTCAGAGGAACAGCCCAGCCAGCAATTCCCAACAGTATTACATTTTACAAGTGGAGTCACAAGCCCYACCAACAACTCAGTTGTTAGCGAGAAACCATAAACCAAAGAGCAATGAAGCGGGTCAGAAACCAAGATGCAGGAAAGGCTGTTCTAGGCAATTATGTAATTAGTGGTCACTTCCAGACAAGAATAAAGTCGCACTTACCACTTAAATCTTCTCACCAATCATCTCCTCAGTAGCTGTAAAGCTCATGGAATTGGAGTCAAGTTGTTTTTAAAGTTGACAACATAAATGAGACTATCTGATGTGTGGTATCTGATCTCAGTAAAGTGAAGTAGCTAAAATACTTAGCGGTAGTTCCTATGAGAACTTAAAGCGCTCTTATGTTCTGGGTTCAGTATGCAGACTACCCCCAACCCATAAAAAAGAAACGATAGTACTTTATTAAAATACTAAATTTTATTTTTTTTCCACGTACATTTAGTCTCCCCACCATTTCCATTTGTCTGACCACCACCACCACCATGCCTTATCAAAACATTCCATACATACTTAAAATGAAGCTGAGGGTGGAGTCCCGTCTTTAAAAACTAAACAGGCATTTTGGACAACACATTCTTGGCAAGGTAATCTGGATGACATTTATCAGACACGGTAGGGAAAGCTCTTTCAGCATTTGTAAAAAGGACAGCCAAATAATGGTTACAGAAATAAGACTGCAGATTTTAATGAACTGTTTAAACTGTTTTCTTTTCTTACAGAGTCTGTCTCCACTGCCAGAGAGCTTGAATGACCTGGAAGTGTACACAAAGAGTTAGAAATTGAAATACATTTTTCTAATTATTTTCAGTTTACTATCACCACTTACTCCACAAAATATTGACATTAAATTACAACCAAAAACGCATTCCTTTCAGAGAAAAATCAAGTTGAAAGCAAGACGTTAGGTCCTTCTGCTGGAAGACTGTTATTCACTGTAAGTCACAATAGTCAGAATTCAGCGAAGGTAAGTGAGAGGATGGGTGTGGACCAGCTAGGCAAATATTGGCTGAACTCTGCCTACCCTGGCTAATGTCAGACCAACTCCAGTAGCTGAGGCTAACTGCTTTTAAACATTCTTTCAAGAACCTATCAATTTGTCTATCAGACAAGTTTACTCTGAACCACTGAAGGAAGCAGGAAAGCATAAGGAATTCTGTCACTGGAAGAAAGTTTTAACTTAGAGGAATTTTGATAGGGAAATCTAAGACACATTTTAGCCTAGTATATGTTGAGTAATAACTAATTCAGAAACTTGCTTCCTGATACCACCTTTTGGCTTGCCCTCTTACAAGAGTTCAGTTGACTTTGGGAGAAAATGTAGCAAGAAAGCCATAATCTCAATTGCAAAACAGTTCCCCCTCCCAGACACCCTCCCCAACAAAGGCTGAACAGCAGACTGGCCTAGGTGGCCAAATTCAGCAGCAAGGAAAACCACAGCTCATTTCCTTAGCCAATATGGTGCCAAAAGGAAAATTCTGTGGGTTTAGTAAGCAAGAGATAATTTACCAACCATATAAAAGCTGGAAAAATGTAATAAAATATTAGCTTTCCCATCTAAGCCAACTAAACCCTTAAAACCRTTCCCATTTATTTAATTTGAAGTATTGTTTGTGGTTTGTAACCCTTTTGAAACAGTCCAAAGCTTGTAAAGATTAAGAAGTGGAAAAGGATCCCTAAGTCAGGTTATAAAAGTTTTTGGACTTTATCAAGTTCCAATAAATTCAGTTACCTTCTGGTCCTCCGTCCTGAAGCAATTCTTAACATAGTTGGCAAATTTGGGTTCCAGCTTAGGAAGGGAAGAACCCTATTTTGAAAGAAGCAAGCTTTAGTGTATGCAGGTCATTTAATGATTCCAATAAATAACTTATGAAGCTTAAACCCTTTGCAATATACACGGAATTTTACTGAACTCACCTTGCAACATCCCAAACCAATCTGCTTTTAACCTAGCCAATTATGATAGTACATTTAGCTGCTACTCTGCACACATTGCAGAAGACAGCAATTTTAKGTTCAAAGGAAACACAGCCACATTAGGAATATCTGAAACTGCAATACTGCAACCAAAAAGCTTGGATTTGGACCATGTCTTACCCCWGGATTCTRYCAAGTACCGATGCTTTTCTATTAGCTTGCTGACATCTACTTACTACATGATACAGCAGGTCCACTCTAATAATCTAATAAAATAGTGATTTTTTTTTTAAAAGCTGCTAACTTGCTGGCTGTCAGCTATTGTATATGGCAACGCACAAACCTTTTGCCTCACTAAGGTATGCTCCAGCACCATCCTGGAAAACATTAAATTAAGCTGCCTGCTATTGCTTCTACGCATCTGTGCTTACACAGCATTTCCCAGCAAAAACTCCTCAGCAACAGAAAGTATATTATAAAGCTACTTGCCAGTTATCTGGTCTGCATGCTTCCCTCCATAGAGACATCTGTCTACTGCCACCGGCTCAGGCACTTCCACTTACACTGCAGAAACAACACTAATCATGGCTCCTCTGCGTCATGCAAAAAAACCACCCTAGCACCCACTAGATCCAAGAGGTTAGTGTGACCTAGCAGAATGATACCATCCATCATTGTCAAGTTCACAACTTAGGAATATGCATTTCGATCCTGATCACAATCTGTCATCGCTCACTCTGCATCCACTCTACATTGAAACACTTTGTCTTATCTTGCATTCCTGGGACAAAACTGCCTCAAAACATCAAGAAACTAAGCAGAAGATAATCCTAATTCTTTAGATGACTTGAGTGCCAGTGTAAGGGGGAAAAATTTTATTATCTCAGACCAAACTAAAACACAACAGAATTCTTCATAGCACCGACATCAGTGTAGGCTTTAGCCAAAAATAAGCTTCCAAGAAAGAATCTGGTTCAGTCACAAATGAGCATACGATCTATAAGAACACTCCTGAGCTAGAGAAGTAAAACCAGAACTCACGTAGTCTAGATGTCAGGTCCTCACTACCACCTATGCTGCAGTACACGTGTGTACTAGACTTCACCCCTAGCTAGCCAAGTTTGGGAACGTGTGTGCTAAGGGGGAAAGAATTGCTATTACCTGCTACACTTCTACCCAACCAGCCTACAACTAAAATGCAATTTTCTTTTTTCTACGTAAATAGCAGCTAAGAAGAATACTCATACGCATAACCTTGAAGTGCTAGTCAAAGCTGATAGCAACCAAAAGCCGAGTGACTGCCCTGTGACCTTCAAAAGATGAAACATCCACTGAGCAGAGACTCAATTAACCCCAGATCTCCGGTTCAGAAAGGAAATCCTTTCAGGTCTTCAYTGATTCACTAATGCATATCACAAGCACCTATCTCCCCCTTCTGGAAGTTATCAAGCCTTACAAGCATCTGGATATCTAAGCTGGATACTGCTTTAAGAACAAGCAATTCCAAACATGTGAAGAACTCYGGCTTTTCTCTAGTTGCCTAAAATAAAATGCATACACTAGTTAAGACAACTTTAGAGTAAGCATCACCCAAAGTTTGCTGCTTTGTTTACTGCTGGTTTGTTGTGGKTTTTTTTWAAATTTTAATTGCAACAGTTCCCTAAGAAATACCAAATTACTAAACACCACTACTGGAGAAATACAAAAACAAAAGTAGGTAGGTTTGTTTCTCTTGAGTACAGAGGCTTCTTTTTGTCCCAAATGAGTTTTCATTTCTCTAAGCTTCAACATCAACATACTCTGATAACAGCACAGCAAGCAGTGACATGTAACCATTTCTTAAAAACACCCAATTCTTCTRTCTCTGGAAGTGTAAAAATAAGGCTGACAAACCCGAAGTTTCCAAAAACTCACCTTATCTACAGATGCTTGCATTTTTGCTTTAATCTCCTCTAACGACAGAGGGACTTTTGGTGTTTTTGGAGTTAGAGATTTATCCTTCTTGGAATCTGGAGTCTGAAAATTATTCATTTTGTTAGGAACTCGCACATACATAAAGCTACTTAGATCAAGATCAAGTTTTCTAAGAGCAAGAATGTTAAAACCTGCTGTAGAATTTATACGGAATAAAAGGACTAGCTATCACACAGATACTGCAGATAGTTTTCAAAAAGTCACAGAAGTTAAATTTGTGCTTCCAACACATTCCTCAGAGACAAGGAAAAGAACAACATTTAAGTTGGGAGTTACTACAGGTAGCACAGCTASTATCTTACACTTCTGGGCAGGTACCTAACAGCTCTTTCGCCCAACAGAAATGAAACTGAAAAGAGCCCAAACATTCAGTGATTTAGAGTTTACTCCACAACTGCAGCCAGATTAGGTCATGCTTTAAAAGGCACACATCTGCACTGCTTTTTAGATGCTATYCTGCCATCCCTCCATCCCACACTAATTGCTGTATCAACCTTCCTTGCATGCCTGTTCCGAGTACATGCAGCAAGGAAAAGCTGCATAGGGAAGCTTGACAACTACAAAGCAACTGAACAAGAAAACTGTTAGTTCCCAAATGGATCAGTTAAGTGAGACTTCCTTATTAGCAGCAGCCTCCTGTTGTACTGCAGTGACAACACAGTTGGCACTCACCCTCTCATACAAGCAGCTACACAAAAAATACAGACTTGTATTTTAAACCATGGGATCACCAATACTCACATGGGAAAGCACATCTGATTTCAAATCTTGGCTGTTGTAGTTATATATTGATCACTAAAGAGTTTCACAGGGGAACATGAAGCAATGAACAGTATCCCCAGTATGTTTCATATTAAGATTCAAAAACCTAACTTAAAGGTTAGTACATTAAAGTTACTGTTAGGCAAAAAAACTAGCTTCCACACTAGAAAAAACATTTGTTTTACTCATTTGTCTTCACTTACTTTTGATTTAGATGCTGGTGTGGACGGCTTAGAGTCTTTTCCATTTTGCTTTGCTTTCTGCATATTTTTTCCTGAAGCCTCACGGACAGGCTGAAAAGAAAGCATTTAAGTTCATTTCCCATGAAAAACTGCTAGTAAATGTTAAGCTCATTAACATAATACTCAAGACTTAGTGACAAATACATACTATTTAACATCAAACAAAAAAGCATTCTCCTTGCCCATGCAACATAATCAGTGTCTATTATTTAAGCAAAAAGCATCTATGCTACAGGAACCCAAATGAAAAACTGTTGGTGCAGCACAATACGTAACGTAACCAAGATCAAGTTCTTTTATGATGCCATACAACTGTGTGGGACCTCCACTACACTTTCCTTATATATYACATCTTTCCTTATGTATTACCATGCAGTCTTTTGGGGGGCAGATATTGCATAAGACTAATTCTATATGGCACTGCAACTCCCAAGATCTGACTCGGTGCTACTTGTTTTTTGTAACACAACCATTACCTCTTGCTTGGCATTTCATACAGAAATATCACCTGGAATGTGTGTGGGCAATGCCACATGTGTATTTAAGAACTGGATTCTTATATTCCTATATAAATCAAGGGACCATTTTGTTCAGCCACACTAGATTTGATTAGATGGCAGGAAATCTGCAGTTCAGATTGTCTTTACCAGGTCTTAAACTATTGTGTTATCACCTATAGAAATTCATTAGGACAGAGCAGCATATAGTGAAGTAACACATTAAATGTTTGCTTCTAAACAGCACATTATGTAAACATAAATTCAAGCCAAAGTTCGAAAAATTACTACCCTCTACCTCTGCAGTTGCCAAGTTGTCTTACAGTTTATTTTACCACCAGATGGCACTCAAGGGCTGATGTACTTTCACATTCAAGCACTTGGCTGCCTGAAGTGAACCTTTTCCAATGGGCTCACACATTTACATCCTTCTTTTATTGAAAGTTAGGTTGCTATAAAGACCTTTTTCACAGCACGCAGGACTAACTGACAGGGCAAAGCACAACCCACATCTTTGAGCAGGATTTTGTTTGCTGCCCAATAGCCTTACCAGTCTGACAACTGCATATGTGCATATGCATGCTGTTAAGAACCCAGCCACCCCCCTGCAGCAAAGTAAATAAAACATGGATTGGATGTGCATTCACACTGAAGTGTTCTAATGTCTATTACAATTTCTTTATACAGATTAAGCTAAATCAGAAGCATCCCAATTCACGCTTTCCAAATAGCCGTGCTTAAACTCATTGATTTAAGGGACTATCTGCCCAATTACTGTCATCCCTTGTATTGGTATCTAGTCCATTATAAAACAGAAGGCAGCACAAAGGAGAGGACACTTCAATTAGCTTCTGCATTACAATAAAYGCAGAGTTCAAACCTGAACAGCTATCTCACTTATGCAAACACAGTTCACACACACACACAATTCTGCTTTAGGGATCTTCATATGAATCCTCAAAGATGACTCAAAATCAGGACAGTTAATTAACACCTATTAGTAAGTTAAGAGGTGTTAGCACTCACTCCCCCTGCCYGAATAAACTTAGCTGCAGATATTAAGTCCATCTGGTGTTATCACTCAAATCCTTTCAAGTTCACTAAACAGGCTGTTTAATCCTTCATGGGTGAAGAGGGTCACAATGTGTGTGAATAYATGTATGTGCCACTTACTTTCTTCATTGGTGTTTTCATTTCTTCCTCATCATCCTCTAAGTCATCCTCATCACTACAATTAGAAAGGCAGTCACTCACCATAACAAGATTCATACAGCTTTAATCACATTAGGAATTAGTCTTCCCTCTCCCCCCCAATAAAATGTTTTATTCATGAAGGAAGCAAGTATAATCCTCCCAAGTCTACCTTATACCTTGTTTTAACACATGGCAAGGTGTTAGGCCAAATACTCTACTTACTACTGTTAAAGCAGCTAAATGCATTCCCTTCTGTTTTAATACTGAAGGCACATACCTTAGGACTTCCACCACTACCAATAAAGAAATTCTTAATTTATCAGAAGTTAATGAATTACATGAAACTAAGTTCTATAACCCAGTATGACATATTTGAATAACACTAATTTAGATTGCATTGTAGAGATAAACTTGAGGTAATTCTGCTTTTTTTGTAGCAAAGACAAAAAAGTAGGTTGCTCACCCAACATCCAGTTATGTCACACAATTCATATTCTGAAACAGTTAACACTGTATTTCAAAATACRTTACCAAAACAAGAATACATACTCATCATCGTCCTCCTCATCATCATCGTCCTCATCATCATCTTCTGATAATTTTGCTTTTTTCTTAAAAAAGATCAAGTATGTCAAGTGTCAATACCATTTTGTCTTAATGAACAACCACCTTAATCCAAAACAATTTGTRGCATAATTACAAGACCATCTTCCATCAATTTAGCTAAAAATCAGCAAGTTACAGCTGACAAGTCAAATGCTATTGACAAATTTACAGCATGCTCTGAACATATGAACCTTTCCTTCTACACTACAGAGCTTCAATCAGCATTTAAACTCTTGCAGTATGCTGATGTTTATACTAGAATCCGCACACGCTCAGTTACTGTAGTGGACAAAACTTCCACACCAAAGTAGCCTTCCTATTAGYCCCCTCCAGAAAGGTTTTGGAAACTATCTGTACTTAACCACACTTCTGTAATTTAATACTTGTCAAGWCCCAAGTACAAAATAATCCTTCCCCACAGATGTCAACAGACCACCTATTAAGTAAATCATAGCAAGCCATCTAACTGCTTACTCAGAGGCAGTATTAATACCAAATCAAAAGAAAATTCTGCAGACAAGCTGACTGGAAGTATATATACCTGTGGTGTTTTAGCTCCTCCTCCACTTGCTGGTCTCTTTGTTGAAGTGTTCACAATTTTTGTGTCATCTTCCTCATCGTCTGATTC
Organism: Oceanodroma leucorhoa; assembly: GCA_030449065.1. Classification (NCBI taxonomy): domain Eukaryota; kingdom Metazoa; phylum Chordata; class Aves; order Procellariiformes; genus Oceanodroma; species Oceanodroma leucorhoa. The sequence goes on along the minus strand of JASVER010000074.1, from coordinate 3,606,703 downwards.
TGGTTCTTCCTCCAATGCTGGTAAAATGATGGCAATGTGTAAGAAAACCCACCTCATTTAACAGTAGTTAAAACAAGATTGCTAGTAAGAAAAACAGAAGGTATCACCCACAACTAAATAGGCACAGTCTTATTGAGGTGCTGTATTGATAGGAGGAAGCTTCCTACTAGCAACCTAACCACTGAGGTCAGAAACTTTTCCAGCTGACTGTATGCAGATACTACTACACTGAAATCCAAAATGGATGATTAACAACCATACACTGCCYGTAATGTTCCTCACAGAAAAGCCGCCATATAAAGTCAAGAATTTTCTCCATTTCTAAGGAGACACATTTAAGAGAACTTCTGGAGAGAAAGATCAGTTTCAAAGACAATTCCACAAAGGAAAAGGCTAGTCCTGGCTTAGTTTTTAGTGCAAACTCAAAATTATTTATTTCATGGGCAGTCTTCTCACACTCTCAACTGATAAGCAGAAAGCTCACAGCTTTCTGCTGTGAGACACTAACACCCACTTTTAAGGGGAGAAATTAGAATTCAAATTGCAAGGCTGACAAACTCCCCTTATCCATACAAAACAAGAGGCAAGAAAAGGTCTGCAAGCATTTCTCTGAACTCCTTTGTCCTACCTCATGCTTCTGAGGACAGTGAATTAAAGATTCAAAGGGTCAGTATTAGAGAAGCTACTGCCTGAGATACCAGATACATCACTCAAGTTCTGTTGGTGCTGACAGGTAGCAAGATCACAGATTAGTAACCAGCGTAACACATACCTACAAGATGTTGCCCACTGACGTAAACAGGCCCCGAACCACATTTCAACCTCAAGACCACTGGTGGTGTGATCTCAAAGCCACCTAATGAAACCTAAGGAAAAAAGCACGTTATTTATTCCAATGTTAAAGGCAAAGTGTGCTTAACAGACCATTCATTCAAATGAAACCAARAGCACCAACATCTGTAGACTCCAAGGCTAATACAGTTACTCCAAGTTTCCATCTGACAGAATATTCCGGAAGTGTTTAGTCAATTCAGGGTCAATATGCCACAACAGGGTTTACTACACCCTCCTTGCTTACAGTAATTAAAGCACACTTTTCAAAGCCAGACCAATCCACATTTGTTTCTACTCATCTTGGCAGCCACGCCAATTTGAACATTATCCATCACACTTGCCCCCAGCATTGTGCAGTTCCACCCATACATCAGCAACACTGATTCAAATTACATTCCAGATGGCAGGAATGACAAGTAGAGTGCCCTTAAATCCAGAAAGGGTAGCAGTCATCTTTAGAATCTCTCAAAGAGCTTGGGACCTGCAGAAAAACTAATTTTTCTCATCCCAGGCTCAAAGAAAGCAACGCAGGCTATAGACACATCTGCTTGCAAATGCATACATTTGTATACATAGAGATGACACATAATTACCATCACTTCTTTAAAAAAATGAATAGTTTGAACAGAAGTCTATCATCTCCAGATGACTAGAGTAAGTCTACTAGGCACAAAAAAATATATTCACATGTAGCTTGTATTTACTACATATGCCAAAACTGACACTTGTCTGAACCCACCGATCACTGTACAGTTTCACTAAAAGTCCGTCAAACAAAACTTCTAACTTGTCTTTCTCACCCGAGACCCAATTTATAGTACATTTTTCCMAGTTCCCGTACTTACCGTAGGCTGCACTGACATTTTCAGAGATGCCAGTACTACTTTAATAGGGTTGCCTTCATAGTCCAGTGCTTCTGCTTCTACAACGTGTAATTCRTCTTTGGCTCCAGCCCCCAAAGTAATCTGGGAAGGGAAGAACAGTGCGCATACTGAGAATCGTCCTAAATACTCTGAAGTCTTTTAAACGCCGTTCACTGTTCTGTATCTCTTAAGACTGAAGTCTGTACTTCTGACTGCTAATGATTCAGTTGCACTCCTCCCCAAGCCAATATCCTCTTTCCCCRTAACACCGGCACTTGCAAGGTGCAACTCAAGGCATGTGTTTTGATGAGAGTGAAAAGCAGACTTTTTGCTACTGCATTATTGCATTGAAATGGGTCAGTGACAAGTCCAGTCAGCACTGAAGCTGTCCCAAGGGAAGAAGTCCAAACACATGCCTAGAGGAAGGGAAACCAACTGCTATCACTACTCCAGAATCACAGCCGTTATCCTTCCCCTTCCTGCCATGTTTCATCTGCCAATTACTTAACTATCACTTACACTACACACTTTTTTGCTTATTTGACATTCAATGAGGAGTTAAGTCTTAACAACTGCTCAGTTCAGTACTGCCATTTATGCATATGCCTTCTGTGCTAGTTCACCAAGGACTGAGAGCTGCTGTCCCAGAGCATTTCAAAACTCAAGTGCCTGGATTCCTTATACTGGGTACAAGTCTGGCACTTTCTGAAGATTCAGAAATCATAGCTGCAGGGAGGCAAATGAGTGACAAGACATGGGACAGGCCTGAAATTCCAGTTCACAGAACCTCTGGCATCTGAGTCAGGATTACATGCAAGAGACGTGAAAACCAAGAATCCCCTGAAGAACTACAATTACTCCCAAGACAAGTGAACAAGGTGCTCTGTTTCCTTTCCCAATGCCCATGAAAACAAAGCTTTCCACCCTCCATGGAAGATGTGGGTGTGAACACTTCAGGCAGAGGCATACAACTCAAATTTCCATTTTCCAAGAGCTGAGTTTTAGGCAGGCTATAATGATCCAGACTAGATGTATCAGATTGAAGGCTGAGAAATAGGATACTGGATTCAACACTCCTGGCAAGTTTTGTTACTGTAAATTTAAAGAGGTAAAATTGCTGCTCTGATCTCACCTCTCAAATGGGTTAGCAACAACACTGAATCATTCAGCTGGTGGGACTACCCACCAGGCCAAGAATTCAAGAGCATGCCCTCCACCCCAGTTACTCCTGGCATTTGCACCAGTTCAAGCAATACTACCCCACTTACTATTAACTTATTTACTGACTATCTGGCAAGGATCCATTCATGTGCTTTCATTTCTACACTGAAAGAATGCACACTGGCAATAAATCGGTAATGAAGCAGTAACCATCCCTCTTTATGGTCTCAGCTGTCATTAGTAAGACATCTACAGAAACCCTCATGCCACTTTCTACCTCTACATGCATCAATCCTCCTCCCCTTTCACTTCTATCCTTTTTTCTCCCCACTTCTTTCTGTAGCTCATACCCAAGTCCATCACCACATTTGTATCTTAACTGACATGTGTCAGTCAATCTTTATACACCTAGCCTTTTATCAGGTGCACAGATCAGTCACCAGGTATTTGCTACCTTCACACTTTATCTTCCATCAGCTCCTTGCCAAGGCATTTTCTGTTTGTAGCTACATCTAAGATCTTCCAAGCCTCTTAGACTTGTAATTTGTTATTTCAAACCCCATTTCTCCCGTATATCATCTTTTGTCTTTGAAAAGACAGCTTACTGAATCGGACTTTTTTCCCCACAACCCTAAAAACTAAGTACTGGTATGCATTCAATCTGCTTCATCCCTCATGAAGAGTGCACAGCATCAGAAGAGATGCCAGTTTCCAAAAACAGGATCTTTGGATAAAGCCATACAACTCAAGTATCACTCAGTGACTAATTTCATCCGCATGACAAACATTCAGCTATGAGAACTATCCACATGAACTTGTCCTATACATACTTTACTGTTATATTTTTCCCTCATACTGTTATATTCTTCCCTCAAAAGAAATTCTAATTAAACACAAATTACTCATCATCAAGTCCAGGCTGTAATTTTCATAAAATGCAAGGACTGAAGACACATGATTCACAAAACTGTAATACCTATATTAAAGTGTTGTAAGTATCACTGTGAATAAGTTTGGAGAGCATTATTATGCAAGTCTCCTGCAGGAAGCAATTCTGCTGTAGGAAGTAATCCACAATTATAAGACTCTCTTGTTTCCAAGTATCATCAAGGTATCTATGTGTATTTAAATAAACACAGTAATAAACCATAAAGCAGAACAATGCTACAACTCTTCAACTCCTTGCTTGTGAAGTTCTGGCACATTATCTTTCTGCTAAGCAGAAGTAACATGCTTAGCCCACAACAAAGGCCTTGAAATATTGTCTTGCTTGTGTGGCAGCAGAAAGATCTAAGCACACAGCAAAGATTTCTCAGTGTACAGATCCCGATTTCCAGGAGTATCCTGCTCAGTGAGGAGTCTGTTAGATGAATTACCTGAATGAAGACAGTGTTTCCCAGTTACATCCTTAGAGAGAACACCACTAAGGTAAATAAATCAAAACATAACCCACCCACCCCCAATTTAGATTTAGTTATTAGCTGCTTATGGAAAAAAAAAGGACTGGAATTGTGTTTGGGAAACATATGGAAAAGCTTTTCAAAATAAAGTTTCTAATAAAGTCTACTAAAATGTGCCTATCGATGATTCATATAAATCTACGCTTCCCCTGTGCTCCTGCAGCATCTATTGCATTAGAGATGTCAGAGTGTATATTCTGGCCTTTAACTCCATTTAGTATACATTTATTAACCTACTGTAAATTATTTTTTAAACTTTTCCAGCCTTGCATTGCTTGCTGTAAACGACAAAACGTTAGTGAATATTTTAAACTTTTTTTTTCAACACAGCAAATATTAAATGACATAGTATGTTCCACTCACAGGCAGAGCTTATTATTTAACATATTCACATAAAAACACTTTCCACTAAAATAAACAAGTTTAAGGAAATAAATTTACGTACCAAAAAACTCACTTCTCACAACACCGCACACCGATTAAAAATACAAAATAAAAACCAAACGATACTTGCCGTTCTCAAAGACAACTGATGCTCATTTTCTTCATCATCTACTTTGAACTGATACTCCTTATCTGCTTTAAGCTCGCAGCCTGTGAAAAGACCATTTAATTACAAGCATACCGTTCCATTTAGACACAGGTATTTCCTAACCACTCATTATTTTAAAACTTGCTGCTTCAAGGCTCTGTACTTGCACAGAAAACCACCGGTACTCCAGGCACATGCGAAACACGTGGGGCGGGGAAAATCCCAGGCGAGCCCGCGGCCTACTGCCGACCACGCAGCTCCTAGCGTGGGCCTTTCAAGCCCATCCGCTGCAATACCACCCACGTTCAGCGTCCCCCGGGCTGCCGGGGTACGCCATCTCCCGGGACGCCCAGCCTCGGCGGCCGGGCCTCCTCCGGGCCAGCGGCAAGCAAAGCGCGCGGCGGCCCCGCCGCGCTCCACGTGCTCCACCTCCCGCCGCGCTGCCATGTGCTCCGCGGCCGCCCGCTGGCTGCGCGCTCCCTGCGCGCCCGCGTCCTTAGGAACGGGCGGGGAGGCGGGCGGGCGGGCGGCGCGGAGAACAAAAGCGGGCCGGGCCGGGCTGGGCCGCGCCGCCGCCACGTGCGAGCAGCGCGCCACGTGGGGCGCGCGCCGCTGGGGAGCGCGCAGGAGTAACGGCCGCGGCCGCCGCGCGCCCCTTCCCCTGACAAGGCCCTCCCTGCCCCCCGTCCCGCTGAGGCGCGGTGCGAGGCCGGCGCCAGGCCGCAGCCCCCACCGCCTCGGGCAGCCGCCCGCTCAACACKGGGGCCTGAGGGCGCGGAGGGGAGGGGCCGGCAGGCAGCGGGAGCGCGGGCCGTTACCGAAGAGGAAGGTCTGGGGGCGCAGGGGACCCATGCTCTCCATGTCCATGGCGCTGTCCTCCATCTTCTCGGCCTGCTCGCGCGGGAGGAGCGAGGCGGGATGCGGCGCTGTGGACGGACGCGCACTAAAGGAAGGCCCGTGCCCGCCCACTCCCAGATATAGCCCGCGCGCTCTCGCGAGACCCGCACGCCGGCCACGCCCCCTCGGCCCGCCGCGCCGCCTCTGCGCACGCGCCGCCCGGCCGCCGCGCGCTCACGCAGAGGGGGGCCGCGAGTGCGGCCCTGGGCGCCCTGCGGCGCGCGGGGGGCTGCGGCCATCACAAAATGGAGGCGGCCGGAGCGGCCCCCGCACCCACCGGGACGGCTGCGGGCCCGCCGGGCCGGGCCGCCCCGCCCGCGGGTGGCCGTTCCCTCACGCGTGGGGCCGGCGTGGCCTCACCAGCACGCCTAGCGGGGAAAGGGCGGCGAGCGCCGCCCACGCAGGTGCCCGCTTGCCGCTATCACCTGAAGGGACCGGCCGCGCGGCGGCGTGAAATGGCTGTCCGGGGGCGCGTACGGCTGCCGGGCGGGAAGGGCCCGACCGCGGAGGGTCCTACGGCCCAGGGGAGGCGCAGCCCRGGCGCTCGGTGGCTGGCTGCGACCCGCCGCTCTCCTCGGGTGCCTGCCCCGGCCGGGCGACTGGAAAGTGCCAGCGCGTCGGGCGGGACAGGCTGCCCGGGCGGCTGTGCCGGCAGCGGGGCGCCGTGGGCAGCCTCCCTCGGCCGGCTCTGCGTCCAGCACAGCTCACGGACCCCGGAGGCTCCATCACTGCCCCGCGGGCCAGGGCCTCGCTGAGGTAGCAGCGAACCAAGAGATTTAATGCTGTGGCCAAAGTGACAAACCGTAGTGGGAAGCGGGGTGCGTAAGCACAGCCTTACGGCCTCCAGTCCTGAGCCGCAGAGGAGCTGGAGCAAGGCGAGGAGCTGCATCTGCCAGTGCTCCTCCATGCAGAGGAAGGCCCTGTTACAGTGAAACCTACTCTTCGTATTCTTATATCATGTATTCCAAGAGCTGGCAGCCCCGATTAAAAGAATAAAATGCAGCCCTTTTCCTGCTTCCATACCTATTAAGATGAGCTGCCGTTCTGAGTTCCTGCTCCCTGTGCCACTCGGCTGTGAGGACCAGGGAGCAATAATACTTTGGGAAACCCCCTTTCAGCTGGTATGTGATGGGAGTGAACTACTTTTTCGTGTGAATTGGCACGTGGGGATATCTGTATGTCACAACAGAATTAAAAGTCAGGGGGTTTTTGTATTGAGAGCCCCAAGCCCTGAAAAGGTTTGCATATGCATTAGCCCAGGTAGTCCATTGCTGGCCCTGGGCAGGGCACACCTTCAAGTCGCTGTTGCGGCTGTCCTCATGTCCAGGGGCTGATCTCTGAGAGTCAGATGTGTTGGGTGCTGTAAATCAGCTAATCTCAAAATTACTTTTACTTGAAAACCCACTCTTCAAAAATAAAAGTACATAGCCTCTTAGTGCTCATGTCTCGCCATTAATTTGAAATGTGTAGTTTGTATTCATGCTATCTGCATTCATATTCATAAAGTRAGAAAATTAAATTCTGTTGCTGAAAATGAGACAAACTGAAACAAAAAAGAACTGATGCAGCAGTAAAATAAATCTTACCTGTCAAAACGTAGCATTCMCCTTCTTTCTCACTCTCCCACAAAGCTTACCACTTTAAAAAACAGTAAATACAATTCCACAGTACATATACATTCAGCTTAATTTTCAAATGTAAAGTCTCCTATTTGCAAGATACAATTAGTTTTCCAATTACAAGGTTACTTGAGCCGTGGGTTCACCAGGATATGTCCTCCTACAATCCCGTTCACATTAAAGCAGATTGTCTACTGAGGTATTGTCAAGTGGATTGCCACAGGCTAACTAAAATACAATAATAATAGAATTGACTTGTGTGTGAAAACAAAGTACAGGAATAAATAGTAGTGCAGCTTACCAGGTGAGCAAGGACAGGGGATTTGGGCTGCTGCGAGAGCCCTCTTTTAGAGCCGCAGGATAATTTCAGCTGGAAGGTACCTCTGGTCCCCTGCTCACCACAGCACCAACGCGAGCCATGCTGTGAGGGCTCCATCTCTGCAGTTTGAGCCAGTTTGCTACGGTGGTGCAATAACTAACCAATACTAATTACAGCTGATGTGGAAATGCTGATACGGGTTAACATTAGTGGTTTTTTTCCTATTTCTCTTCTCATCTTCCTACCAGTCCTTCTCTTTACTTAAATATAAGGTGACACACTTGTAGCGTGTATTTCAGCAAAACCAGAAAAACTAACAATCTTTTTTTTCTTCCTTTGCATTCTATAGTAGAGACATTGTTAATTTGCAACCTGTGCACCACTTGTATGTGTAGAAATAACTCCCTGATGGATGTCAAAGTCAAAAAAGAGGAGGGCAGAACAATCACTTCAGCACCATGAACCACCCTTCCCATTTACTCCACTTAAAATCTCCCTATGAAACCAGAGAAGRAACAGTGTTTATTTCATTTTCTAACCTTTGTTTTGGTTCATTTCTTATTATCTTTAAGAAGCAATTACTTCTAAGGGTGGCCTTTAACGGAGGTAGAGTGGCAGTTTGGCAATGCAGTACGGAGACGATACGCACAGGGATTCGTGGAGTGGCAGAGGCAGGAGAACCCACCGAGTGTGGTGGCTGGTGTCACTGGCAGAAAAAAGGCATCGTTAATTGATCAGACATCTCAGCCAAGAAGAGCAGATAAGACATTTGTTTGATTTGGCTTGAAAATGGGAACTAGTATCAAAATTTAAAATGAAGTTTTGTCATGACCCGAATGACAAACAAACTGGAGCGGGAYGGTGAGTACTACATGGTAATAGTGAAAGAGGCTGCAGCTGTTTGCATGTACGTTTACCTGGGGTAATGTCAACAGGAGTACATGGCTACTGGKCAAACCCACCCAAAAACCTGCTCCACGCAGCACTTGGCAGCTCACAAAGCAGACCGCGGTTACAGAAGTCCACCCAGTGCTGTCGAAGGGGAGCGGTGCAGCCACAGCATGTTCTTGTGCGTACAGAGTCGCTTTTAATTCAATTACGGTCTTCCCATTACTGAGGAAATAAATGTGGGAGGAAACAAAGGACAGACACAGAGAAGCAAAACAGGGGTAGGAAGTAGGAGATATATGCTTACTGCATCTCGTTTGGCTCCATAGGGCTTTAGAAGGGCTGTCATACATCAAGACATTTATTATTTCTGTCATGTACTAGGATGAGAAGTCCATTACAATATCGATCATTTTACTCTGCTCAACTCTACACTATGTAATACTCAGCATAGCTGAAAAAGCTTACAAGTGATTTAGAAATAGCTGTACACGGAGCATTGAGGAAGAAATTGGAGTCAACATGGTTTCCCTTAATGGAATTCTCTTTTTAGTAAGCTTTTACAAAACTTAGGAAATTGCATTTTAAACACAGTTAAAGCCAGAGCACAGTTGCAGTCAAGCAATCGGAAGCTACAGACACAATAAAGATTTCCTATGCAATCTTAATTTACACAGTGACATAATGACATAATCTTCAGTTGTGTTGCCCCATGGCTGTCACAGAACATCTTCACCGGGCTCCTCCTCCTTTCACCGGTCAATAATTTCTGCCCCAATGAACTCAGGGCCAAAATCTTAAAAGGCATCAAAACACTCGCCCTTCCTCGATGTCAAAAAGACCACTTGCAAACCTGAACATCCGAGTATTTCAATTCAACCTGAAATAACCATGGATTGCAATCGTCAGATGGGGCAGCACGAGGGAGGCGCTAGCTAATACCATTAATATACCCTTAGCAATACCAGCAGGAGCAGCACGCTGTTGCAGCATCGCAGTGGCAGCAGGGACAGAGCTGTGCTGCAGGGTGTCAGGCCAGCCTGTGCCCTAAACACGGAGGTGCAGCACAGGTGAGAGCTGCCCTGCCCTGTCCAGGGCGTATCTTAGGCACTGATTGCTTCTCCACCTTTTTTCTGGATTTTTTTTCCTGGAAAAAAAATTGGCCCTAAAAGTCAACATACTTTGAAACTTTCTGTGCCCTGCTGGTCCCAAAGGTGAGACCACTTCCCAGTAGAAGGAGTGGTAAAAGTTTGGAGTTGGTGGGGCTGAGATGTCTCAGGAAGGAATACGGCAGTGAAGAGCCCCGTAAGCCATGTGCATGTAAAGCTGGCGAGGCAGACTACACATAACCTTTCCAGCTACTCTGCTCCAGTGATGCCAGATGCCCTTGCCCCATGAGCTTGTCTACAATGCCTYCCCCTGGAATATCATTTGCCGCTGTGCACTACTACTATACCTGTTGCCAGCCCACAGCACTTCTCTGCTTTGTTAAAACCAATGAGCTTGATCCCAAAATGATGCTCTGCATCACTGCAGACGTGCATGAGCCCTCCTGACCAACTACAGACAACCAAGGCCACGGAGATGGGAGAGAATACATAGTACTCCACATAAAAGTAGCCTGTTCAGGTGGTCACTTTTCACATCTACTTATTCTGCAGTACAGGCTTTAAAATATTCTGCCCCATGCCCCATGGCTCCTGCAGGCTTTGGGAAGGGCAGAGCTAAGGCCATGGGGTGGGGCCACAGCACATGCCTGTCCAATTCCTGATTTTCTTATGTTTGTTTTACTCCATCTCTATAGCTTCACTGTCAGAGCCTGAAGTGCAGGTCCATTTGATGTTTGGGAAGCATGTAAGATGCCGTCAGTCAACCATAATTTTGGGCAGATGCTCTGGGTACAAGTTCAGGRGAGGGATTCCCTCTTCTGAGAGCTGTCTGTTCTCATTTCAAGATCAACAGCACCATCTAGTGACCCCAAATCAGCTTCCTACGTACCTGTCTGCCTTATCTCCCACATTGCATACATTCCTCCAGGTCTCCCAGATGAGGTCTGTCTGTGTCTGTCGACACCTTTCCTGCTAGAGGGTTGCAAGAAAGTCTTGCATGGTGGAGGCTGAGGGCAGTCAGCCGCAGTCACAGACCTCTGAGCTGGGATGGAATGGTCCAAATTAGCTCACAGGCCAAGAAACATCACTGAGCTGTGTGCCAGACACCATTTGGCTCAGTGAGAATCTTTTCTGCCTTCCTGGGCACTTCTCACAGCTTCCACATTCAAAAGACATCTGCTCAGGGAAAGAAAATAATCCTCCCTTATCCTTCCCTTGGTTCTCTACTGTGTTTGACCTTGCTTACATGTTGTGTAAGAACCTCAAGCACACTAGTCAAAGGTCCTGTTTTGTCCCCAAGATCCCACTGGCGTACGTAGCTGATAATACAGATGTCAAGAGAGTCAAAAGCATGGCCAACATTATTTCTGGTCTCTCAACTTAGAGCAACAGTCAGACAGGCAGCTCCACTTCTCCAGCGTGCAACAAGCCCTTCTGTTCCTCTTCCCATCACCCCTCCCTGCAAAAAAACCCACATAAAAGAAAAAATCTGCAGAATCCACACACAAACCTGGAGAGGYCGATGTTTCCTTATCATACCAGCTCCTGCACTGCTGCATTTCACCCTCTCCATAATAGTCTCCGGGGTCCCCATGGTGGGTATAAAGACAGAAGCACATCATGTTGACAGCAGTATCATTTTGTGCCTCTTCTTTTCCCAGCCAGGACAATGTGCAAATTTCAACCCTTTCCACTTCACTACTGCATTCTCTCAGTTCCTTGACTTTTCATCAGGGCACCTTGCAGCCTGAGGACGCTGCAGGGAAGGAAACGAAAAGACCCCAAGTTTTTGACTGCTCACGGTAAGGACCCCAAGTTTTTGACTGATGCACAGTAAGGTGCGTCAGGCACCTCCTCCAGTGTCAAGGTCATGGCCAGGAAAACCATACTATGTGAGGTATATGTGGTGAGCTCTTATATTTCTATTTGCTCATTAGGCTGAATGAGGTCCATGTTCCCAGCTTGTGCTAGAAGGCACTCTTAGAGGCCAGGAATCTGGAGCCATGTGGTTATACACAAGGATCTGGATCACAGCTCTCAAGTTTGCAGAGACAAGCCTGGGAAAGGTCTTTCAAAAGCAACTGCTTCAGAATCATGAAAAAGAACAAGATGGATGTTTAAAGCCATCCCCACAAATCAATTTCTTTCCTGGACTTTACTGAGCTTATCTAATGTAAGCAATAGTATTAAACCATTCTGCATGCTGGGTTATATTTGCCCAGCTGGGGCAGCAGCATGGGGTTTTTAGCATCGCAGCAGCATTCCAGGGTGGTTTACTGGCTCCTGCACACAAAACATCCTCAGTTCACCTTATATGCTTATATATRTAGAAGCTTATATGCTTATAGGCTTCTGGAGGCTTTTGGACAAAGATATTTACTGAACAAATGAATGTTTATCATATTTTCAAACTACAGTTGTGAAAATTTTACGGATGAAACAATGRGCTCTGGTCTGATCTCTGATCACAAATATGACTGTAGAGATGTAATACACAGCTCTATGATCTGTCTGAAGCACTGCAAAGGTCAAAAAATCAAATTGAATGTTAGGAATCCCTGGGAAGAAACAGAAAATATCATTGGGTCAGTGTATGAGGGCAGGGTACAACCACATCTTGACTACTATAGGTAGCAATAGTCCTGTTGTGAAAAAACACAAAATAAAGGGCTATTCAATAACAAGAAGCATGGAGAACAAGAAACAACTGTCTGCTGTCTCTCCTAATACAAGAAATAGAGGGCATAAAATGAAACTTGTAGGAGGCAGATTAAATAAAAAAAAACGAGGAGGCAGATCCTCACCGAACACGTAGCAGAACAGTCACTGCCACAGGATGCTGGGGACACCAGAACTTTATATGCATTGGACACACACATAAAAGAAAAATCAGTCGAAGGAGGGTAGACAAAAGACAGCGTTCTCTGGCTCCAAGAGTCCTTGAATGGCTTGGGAAGATATTCTGGGGAGAATATCGCTGTAATCTTAACCTGCGCTCATACATTTCTTCCAGTCACTGTTGGCAGCCAGACACTGGGCTGGCTGAGCATTTCATCTGATCCAAACAGGGAGGAGGTGAGGGGCTCCTCAGCCAAGGCTCAATGCCAAATGTTCCAAGCAAACCTGCAGCTCAAAAGCCCTTCRACCCAGGCTTGACTCCAGCCCAATATACACTGCAGTGCTGGTTACAAGACCCAGAGCCAGAATCGAGTTCAGTTTCAAGGCTGATCACACACTGCACTGGGGTTTCAGGTCTAGCAGCAGAGGTTTAGGACATTTTGGCTGGCCATCTCCATCCAGGCATAGCCATCTCTGGCAATCCCACAGTGGGAGACTGTTCAGTTACGGCAGRGGCTCCTGTGTGCTTGTACTATCACCTACATTGGAAATCTACTTCAAATGAAGTCTCTAGGTTTTAGTGCTGGTGGTAATTTGCAGCAGGTCAAGATGGAAAGGTGACAAAATACCATATTATTAYCTTGATGCCCATTCTATAGTGGGGAAAACTAATCCCCAGAGCAGTTGCATACAATGGCAAAGTTACCCAACTCCCTTGACTCCTGGATGACACAAAGGAAAGCCACGTGGACCTCCTGTTTAATTCTCTGCATTTCCCATACCAGTTGGGAAGTCTGGTCACGAGTGGTGCATGTCTGTGTGATCCAGACTTTTAAAAAGCAGGTGATGGGTTTACCAGTGGTTGGGGTCCTGTGGAATGTTAGTTCTCAAAAGAATGTAGAGCTTCCTTTACAAGAAAGAGGATTTTCAGCTTCCTCAGGAAGAAGGAGATGATTTTTCAGTACTTCTTCAATTTCATCTAAAATTTGGAAGCCTGAGTGCTGACAGCAACCTCAAAATAAGAGTTCCCATCTGTCTTGTACTGCACTTTTCAGCTTTACTCTCTGTTTGCAAATCTCTAACAAATTGCCGCAGAGCTCTTTGCCTCTTTGCCAACATCTTTATTTTGGTTTGTTTTGTTTTGTTAAGTAAAAACGTTAACTGGTCTGACACAACCAGATGTACTGCACACAGCAGCTTCCTSCTGCTGCCAAGTTGGGCCCATCAATTGCATTTGCCTTCGTTGTGGTGCCTTTTAACATTTAATTACAAAGCAGCACCTGTCAGTCACTTTAGTTATCATCTGCCATTTCTGTCACCTCAGCAAGAGCCCAGAATCCCTCCAGCTTCTTCGCCAGCGGGGTTTCGAGGTGGGAAGGTCTGTCCCAGGAACACCTTTAATAGCTAGCTGTTGACAGATCAATTAGCGCTTGGCACTCCCAAAGTTAGCGTCGCCCACGTGCTGTCACTGTGTCGCACTCGCTTGCAGGATGGTTCATCACTCTTCTACGTTCCTGTCTAAGAAGCACTCCTGGCACATGGCAGKGACACCTCCCGTGTGCCCAGGTATCCCTCAGAGCAAGTGGCATGTGGCTATGCTGGAGCTGAGCAGGAGACCAGGYGGATCAGCTCTACAAGGTCCATGAGGTCCACAATGGCATCCCTCTGTGCTCTGTCATGGTCATTGTGGTGTCCACCAACAGGTTGCACCWGACCCGATCTAAACGGAAGCAGTCACAGTCAGCTACAAATCCACAATGTATATGTTGACCATAGGGGAGCAAAGGCCAACTGAGGGGTTCCCAGGCACATAGCTGTTAGACCTGACATGACTTATTGTCACCCGCTGCCAGCATCCAAGGTCCCTGCAGGGCCATGGTACCTCCACTGGTCCTCCCAGCACCATCCCATAACGTGCCTGCTCCTCCCTGTAGTGCTGAAGGGTGCGTAGTGTCTGATTCACAGAGGCTCCACTGGTTTTGTTTTACAAGATATAGCATCATTGCAGACCCATGTTTCCGAAACTATAGCTCTTAAAAAAAAAAAAAGTCACTCCGCGTAATGAAAAAAGGGATCAGATAGAAATGTCATTAATCAGCGTAAGAACCTCATCCTCCAGGTATGTTAGATCCACGGGAGATAGAGCAARGATTATTTTGGCTCACTGGTTTCTTGTTAATACATTGGAAAACACGGATCAGTTCTGCAGCCACGTTCGTGCAGCAAGGCTCACCGCCTTCGGTGACACCACACCGAGGAGTGTCACCGCTTACACAAGCTGCCTCTCAAACTCAAGTAAGGACCCCCACTCCAGGTGTTTTTCTCATCGGTGGCAACATGAGACTTTTCATCATGGTTTTGGGCTCTGATTTTGCCATCGGATAGGCAGAACCCTTTGTTAACTAACGCGAAGTCTGGGAGCTCCCAGGGTACTCAAGCTAAGCGCAGGTCAGCGCGCTTGCAGGATGGGGACTCGCATTTGGGTCTGATGCCCCCTCGTAGGAAATGGGAAGCAACAGGGAGAAATAAATGCAAAGTGTTACAAGCCAGTGGATTTGTCAGAGGGAAGAGGCAGGAGCGAGGGCGGTGCACTGGAGATGTCTGTACACCAGAGGGCACTCTGAAATTACATATGTCGAAGGGAAAATTTATCAAATTATTGGGGCTGGGAAAAGATGTAGGAGAGCAGGAGGAGTGGGGATTTCACCTGTAAACAAAGAATTTTTAACCTTTATACCACCACGTAAGGGTGACTTTAAAATATTAAAGCCTATATGAGAGAAACAGAATATTTTGCTAACAAAATAATTTTGAAGTCTTGAAATCAGCATCAGTCCTTGCAGTGTTTAAGTTTTGGCTTGATTTACCTTTCATTTACGAAGGTATAACTTAGCAGCAACTTTGCCGGAGTCAGACCCATTTAATCAACATTAAATCTGGCCTTTTGGGTATCTTAAGCTGTTACGGACAACTCTTCTTTTCTGCAGAAAACAAACTTCAGAGTGCCATCATCTTTCCTGGAAAGCTATGGAGATACRGGCACCCGAATCAGGCAGGGAGCACCAGGAAATTCCTTTGGGTAAAATCCCTGTCCTCTCCAAGCAACCCTGAATAAATAAATGTCCACGATTGCAGGGAGTGCGGCAGCCGGACCTTCGCTGGCAATCTCGCCGCTAGAAGGCAAAAGCAAATACGCGGAGGACCAGATTAGCTCTCTAAAGCCCCTGCTTCCAGCCCTGGCAACACTCCCCTGGGGCACATGGCATTGCCACCCTTGGCTCTGCCGACAGATTTCTCCTCTATCGTTACGAGCACAGTGTCCTTCACCAGTGTTAGCTTTTAAGATGATTTCCCGCTGGCACTCCAACAACCTAACCATGCAACAGCAAACCCAAAAAGGATGGGTTTTGGATAACAAACCCCAAAAGGATGAAATCTGCAGGAAAGTGCAGGACTGCCCAGTGGGTTCAGGCGAGCCCTGGAACAGGTCGGATCCCGCAGGTTTCCTGGGGAAGGGAATCCTGGAGGTGGAGGGATCTCTGTAAGTCAGTCCGAGGATCCCAGCTCAATAACAGAGAGACAGATAATAGCATTTGAACACTATCTTCTCCAATTCAATTGTATTGATTTATTGCCTGTCCAATGAAGCCATCAAGTGTACAAAATGGTTAATCTTATATTTTTTTCCTGCTGTCTTCTCAGAGGAGTGAAGTGGTAAACACAGACCCGTGCAAGAGCGGTGGGGGGGAATATTTGACTTTTTTCAAGGCAGATGCTGTGGTGTGTCTATGCAAAGCGAATCCCATTTTAGCACAGGGCAAAGGAAGGACACAAGCCCTTCCCACTTCGGGCTCCCACTGCAAAGCTGCTCCACCGGAACCATTTGGACTTGCTGACAAACCTCACCGGCGTCACCGCGCTGGCTCAACCTCCAGGAGCCGGCAGGAGCACCAGCAYGGCCAGCCTGGGCAGAGCCTGCCCCAGCGCTGCCCTGCCAGACCCCCAACCCAGCTGGGGGGATGCTGGGCTTCCTCCCTCCTGTTGATACGTGGGGCTTAGCAAGGCCCATCTGACCTGCACGACTTACCTAATTCAAAGCCTTACCCATCTAAGTGAGGGAAACAATATTCCAGCCCGTACAAGCAGACCTAAACCAGGCAGGAGATGATTGCTGCTGTTTGAAACACGCCACTTCAAAATGGAGGGCAGCACGTCCGGCTGGGGCGAGCAGGTCCCCGGCTCCGGCGCTGGACGGCTGGGAGAGAAGGAAACCAATTTATTTTTTAAAAAAGTATTTTCTTTCAAAATGTACATTTGCAATTAAAGGCTAAGTATGCTGTATATTTTATTAATGATGTGGGATAGGGAGGCATTTTAAAGCTCTCTTTTGTTTTGATGATTTTTTTTTTGGAGGAGGAGGGGAAGGAATTGAAATGGAAAGCTTAACACTTATAATTTCAAAAATTTGGCTTATATTTTAGGTTCTGGTAACATGCAATTACAGGCACTTAGAAAGAATTCCCTTTTTTATACTATGCCCTAGAGCATAAAATTAAGAGGCCAATTCAGGCTTTGTACTGCTTTCAGAGGCAGTTTGCTTCAGCATAGATCAACATGGAGACTGACTGTCGCCTTTCTATTGAATTAGGTCTATATTTTTGACAAGTATGGCAGCAGTATCATCACTTTAATCACCAACAATCCATTGTGTCTCTTTATGCTAATAAATAAAACATTCTGTGTTAAATATTTCCCAGTAAGCACTTGAAGACTTGCAATCACCACTCCTTCTATATGTTCCCAAGTAAAATAATATAATGGTAATAAAATCAAACGATGTCTAGGAGTTTTATAGACAACTAATAGCAGTTATTGCAAAGTGCACATCAGATACCAATTGAAGGTTACATTTCTCTTTAATATAATATAGCATGCATATTTCACTAACTGTCTCTGTATATCAAATGAATTAAACAATATGATGATATCGGTCAAAAACGGAGTTCTTCAGGAGAGGCCTTTAGGCGGAAGTGTTTTACGGGAGCTGTGTGTTATGAGTGGGAGCCTCTGGAGCACTGGATGCAAAACATGGGAAAATCATCCCAAGTTACAGAGAAATTGCCAGAGAAACCTCCTGCCCTTCCCAGCCAGCCTGTGCCCTCCTGAGGGCAGGGCCAGCCCTCTCCATGCGCTGGGGCTTTGCTCGAGGGGTTGATGATGGCAAGGGTCTCGCAAACCATCACAGAAATGGCCGGGAAGGACCCCCAGCCCATCACCCTGTCCTCTGTTCTGGAGGAACACACCGGTCTAAGACCGACTCCTGGAAACATAATCGCAAAGCAGAGATGTAGGTCTTAGAAGAAATACCACCAGATCAACAGCGAGCAGATGAGGGCACCCAAGCATCCTGCCACGCGTCGTCCAGGGGGGCCTCTGCCGGCAGCTCGGCCAGGGCTCAGGGCTGGGCTCTCGCGGCATCCCGCAGCTGCCAGGGACACAGGGTGTACCCCACAGGGTGTACCCCACAGGGTGTACCCCATGGGGTCCACTCTCTGCACTACCCCACCGACTTCCCCTGCTCCCACCCTCCAGGTTACCCCGGACTCCCCAAATCCTCCTCCCCCTTGCTGCTTGGCCGTCCCAGGGCTGGGCAAGCCCTGCAGCCCCCTTTGCCGCTGGAGCGGCTCCCGCACCAGCACTGGGACCGCGCCGCAGCGTGGGAGCCCCGGCGCAGCTCCAAAAACACGCCTCGTCCTCGATCGCCCTGATTTCCCTGGCTTCATTCCCACACTTCACTCTGGAGTCCGGGAGCCTTGGAGTCACCCTAAAGAAACCCTTCCTAAACTTCAGATCAGCTCGTCGAGAGATTTTTCCCATCCCCGTTACTAATATACCTAATATATTCAGGGGGCCCCGCCTCAGTCAACATGAATTGTAAACCATTTCTCTAATCCCCTCAACRATACCCTTCCCCAAACCTTTTTTCTATCTTAATTAGATATTCTATCCCTTTGGTTTAAAATAGTATTTAATTTCACTTAATGATTTCAACAAAAAATATTAGGATTCCCCAAACAGACATGTTCCCTCTGAATTCTCTCATTCTTTTTTCAAGGGCTTCAGTTTCATCTTTTTGTTGCTTTGTCAAAACACAGCTAATTGACTGTCCTAAAAGTACAATTTTAGTAATTTCTCTCAATGAAGCATCACTGCCTCCTCTATTAACACTGCCTAATTGGACTTTGAATCCCCAGCCAGCGACTTCACCCATGCTATGGGCCCGGATCACTGCAACAGTAAATATCAGCATCCCAGTTAAATGTAGGTTGGCTCACATTCCCCCAAAATTGGCTTTCTGCTCCTTGGAGTCCAATCTGATGTAATATTACATTAACCATCTTTTTTTTTCTAGGGGAATTGGAGGAATGGAGGAGAAGCTGAAGCGCAGATCTGCATTTCATCTCCTCGGTAAAAGCGCGTTTGCTCCCCGGCGCCGGCGAGGAGGGAGCGCTGCGGATCCGCGGAGCCTGGCGGGAGCCTTTACGGCCTCCCCAGCCTCCCAGCCGTCGTTTCCAAGTTTGTTTCTAGCAGCTCTGGCTCCAGAGAGCACACCAGGTAAGGAGACGGTAGCGCCGATCCCCGTGGGGCCCCACAGCTCCGGAGGGGTACCTGTCACCCTGTCCCCGGCACGTCACCCAGAGGTGGATCCCAGGACAACTCCGCTGTGGGCAGCGGAAACCATTTCCCGTTCTTTCCCCTCCCTCTCCAACATACAGGCTACATGGCACGTGGCTTTCAACCATYGAAAACCTTGGCACATACTGGGGGGCCGGGAAGGTTGTCCGGCCACGCCACACCGCGTACGGCAGCAAATCACCCCCARTATTATCTGCAGTGGCTCTAATTATCTTACAGCATCTGCTATTAAAATGCAAGCATCAGGCCAAGCTACAAGTAGAAAACAGAAACAGAACTCGTTGATGCTTGTAATAGGCACCAAAGGCATATAACTCTGCATAATTGCTAATTGTTATTACTATTGCAGTTGATGCCAGAATTGCCCAGAGATGCCTCTCGCTGCTCGCTTCCCTGCGGGATTTGGGAGGGCGCTGAATCCCACCACGGCCGGCGACGTTTCCCTCAGCAGAGACCCCCCCACGGCGAGGGAGGTCAAAGCCACCCCGCGAGCCTGCTGACCCCTTTCAGAAAACATCAGCACCTGCCGCACCAGCAGCGAAAATTGCAAGGGACAAAGTTAACTGCAAGTTTAAGTGCGAGATCAAAGAGCGTGCGGATTTACAAGGGACGGACGGGCCTTTGAAGCCCCGAGCGCCAGACAAAGCTCTCCCCGCCACGCCACGCTCCGGCTTTCAGCTCCGACAGCGAAATCCTCTGGGGCCTAATGAAGCCACTTGACCTCTTGCTACCCCCATTCTCCAATCTGCAAAAGAGGGTATTAACACTTCTGACATCCAGGCAGTCAAGGGGACTCGGATGGGTTTGACAAGGGCTGGCAGGGCTGCCCCAGCCCTGCTCGCAGCTTCGCTGGGGGGCCGCAACGGTGCAGCATAAAAGCACCGTAAGATACCCCATTATGTAGGGTTTGGAGTGCTCTTTAAGATGCAAAACGCTATCAAATGTTTTTTTTCCCTTTGCTGCTGCATACCTTTGCCCTCGGTAGGGATCAGCCACAACCTAAGTCTGTATTTCTGCAATGCACTGGATTTTCAGTTGCTCACGCTCAGACGACTCCACTGTCCGCACTGCTCCGGGTGCGAAGCCCTTACTAATCCTATGAAGAAAACTCTTTTCTACTCCATACTTCCACAACCCGCTTACAAATTTACAGCCAGCTGAGCCCTCGCCCCTCCAAAGCGATTCACCGGGCTGCTTCTCCTTGCCAAAAGCCTGGTGTGGAGGCAGACAGCTCGGGGGGGATGATTTTTAGCGCTGGTCCGGATTTGGTCCCCAGGAGACGGGGCTGTGCAGCACAGCAGAGGGCACTCCAGCCCGCTGCGCCCGCCCAGCCGAGCGCCGAGGACCCTGCTTAAAAGATGTTGCTATCAGCTCTTTCCTTATTGCAGGCAAGTGCTCCAGCGATAAATGTTTTCTTGTAAACATGCCATAGATGGAGGTAGGAGCCAACAAAATGGAGATGCCAGAAGCTTTTTGTCTTCGTGATTTAGTTTCTTATTAGAACATGCTACTGGGAAAGAAAAGATATCATTGATAAGACTGACATTAGAGTCAGCCAGTAAAATTAAAACCCCAAGGACTGGCCTGGCCCTTTTCTTGTCAGGCAGGAATACAGATTCTCTGCCAAACTAACACTTTAAGATACTCATAAATGTTAGGGGCAAAGCTTTCAAATAAAGAAAGAAAGGATTTTTGCTGCCTTCAGTTTTGGCAGACCAGTTTCAGATGCTTTAAAGAGCCTGGCTTTCCGTCTGAGCACTCGCCCTCCTGCCCCAGAAGAGGCCCCAGCCCCAGGGAGGCACCGGCAGCACTGGGCTCAGGGCTGGAAGCATCTGGTGTTTCTGCATCCTTCCAAAAAACTTTGGTCTAAATGATGCTAGAGAAAGTAAGCCTCSAAGCACCACAAGTGAGTTTGTGGTTGCATCCAGAACTTGAAAGGGCATGTGCACGGAGTGTTGATAAAGAAAACCAATTCAAATGCCAGTTCGTCTTGRTGTCTGCAGGCTCATGGAGCTAGAGTAGGAGCTATCACAAACTCTGAGCTCCGAGGTGCTGGGAGTTTTGTTCCTGGCCAAATCTCCGGTTACTTCTCGGAGCTCAGATAAATGCTCCGATTTAGTCTCGCTGGCCTCATTCTCCTCTTTCRTTTTTACATGGAGAAAACCTTGCCCAGAAAGCACATTTTTGCACKACAGAGTGAACAGTCCGTTCTGTGTCTGGGTCCTTTATCTCAGGGCACAGAGGGTCGAGCTTTTAAATTCAGCCGTCTTGTGCCCAACCCTGCTACCAGCAGCGCACACCGAGGCTCCAGCTTACAGCATCCTGACGTGGACAGACCCGCTCCCCGTGAGCACCGTGCCGGCGCGGACAACAGCTCCTGCCTTGCGCGGTGTGGTTTGGTGTCGCCTGGACTTTCTTGTGCCCCCCTGTGCAGCAGGTGCCTCAGCCAGCTCCAGGACAAACGGGGCTCTGCTGTGAGCRCGGGAGGCTGCACGCTGCAGGGCAGAGCTCTGCACATCTCATCTCGTCTGGCTACCGCTTCGTCTTCTGAGAGTAAAAGGGGGAACAGCAGGTTGACGGGGAAATACGGACCTACGTGTGCACTGCTTACATATGGATCTAACTGAGCACTGCTCCTTGTGCTTGTGCATTTTAGGGACGTGTTTATCTTATAAATAGGCCCTTGCAATAATCTTACAGCAAGCACTTAAAATAATCTTACAAATAAGCACTTCTGTATGTGTTCAACCATAAGCACGAGGGAGGTGATGGGACTTAAACGCACCTCCGATTTTGCAGCACCAGCCCCGTGGCCACACACGGGGCTGCCAAGCAGCAGCAGCTAGCTGGGCTCACAAGAGGGCTTTCTTAATAAATTCTGATTAATAGAGAACAAGTTCCTCCTCTCCCTGCCCCTTTCATAGCCTCTCTAAAACCGGCCGCCCCAGCCTGCTTTGACACGTGTGTACCACCTGAGTCTTACACCAATGTTACATGTCATTAACAAAACATAAACCAGCGGACATATCTTAACGGGAAAAGTTAAATCTCTTTATGCAGTTAAATAAAGATACCTTGTCCAGTCATTAAGAAGTGATTAGCTTATCTAAGAAATAACAGCGCTAGTGCTGTCAGACTGGCACACAAACACTAAAAAGAGCAGGGATCAGATATCACATTAGGCTAATTATAAAGGAAGAAAAGACAAGCAGAAGCATAAAATAGCCATGTGGACAGTATTTTGCTGGATTTTTTTCTTTGCACGGAAAAGGCTAAACACATTCTGCAAAAGAGAAATTTGAGTATTAAAAAAATTTCTCTTCTGCTTTTATTCATTTAGTACTCTACGTAAGAAGGCAGTGCACATGCATGCAGTCTTCCAGGTTGTGTGAAGCAGTGGCCAAATCCTGACAAGGACCAAGTTTCTTAACCCTAACAGAAATCCTTAAATCTCTGCACAATCAACCTGCAGCACAATTCCAGGTCTTGGAGTCCTTGCACAACAGAAGGAGCAAGGCAGCACAGCCCGTCCCGCACATCTCCTGCTCGCCCCCTCGCCATGGCCGAGTTCCTCCTCCTGAGCAGCCACAGAAGCTCCTGAGCATTTTTGGAAATTGGGTACACTCAATTTCTTGCCAATTCTGGTGTGTTCGCTAGAGGCACCTTGCCCAGCCCCGAAGTCCAAAGACGCTTATTTTTCGTCAGCAAGAAGCTAAGCACCCTTCCTGTGATTTCTACCCTATTTACACTCCTAGAAATAAAGTTTACCCTCCCACTGCTATCCACCAGCTGGATGGCTTTTACCTGCGTGTCCACCTTCCCACCGCACTTGGTGGCTTCCAGTGCACGAACTGAGCATCATTTTTGCAGCAACCACGCCATCCTTGAGCCCCATAAGGCAAGATTTACGGGCCGGCTGTCCTGACACCTTATGCATTGCACTCCCGGTTTATATTTGGGGAAAAAGCTCAACTAAGACCAGGAGACAAAATCCAATATACCAAGCGAGACGCTGCCCAAGAGGAAAAAGCTGCCCCAGAAAGCACCAAAGCTCTCGGGTCCTCGCTGGAGAGAGGAGTCTGYTCCTACCAGAGGTGATGGCTGTGGCTGCTCTCCCTGCTCCTGGGTTTGTAAACCACATGAGTCTTTTCTCACTCAAAACACAGAGGAGTGATGCTGTCCTTAGGATGCCAAAGACACAGACTGAAGTCCCTCTTCTGCTCAAATTACAACAGAAATTTGACCCTGTTTTCTGAAGGATGCCCTAAACACTCGTTGCCTTATAGAGCCGGTACCTTCATCCAGTGAATACGGGAAGTCCTTGCTCTGTGCCCATCTGACCTGCAGACCTGCAAGATCCAGTCARCTTTTTTTGGGACGCAGGCACTGAACACCCAGCGGATCCCAAACCAGAGGCCACCCTACCACCCGTGAACGCCGTCGTGAATGCGGCTGAACGCCTGCTGCTGGGGCAGCGCRCAACCGGGGTGCAGTTATCTGTGACAACGCTTGAAACCTGCAAAAATCTTGGCACTTGAGAGACTTTGGAGGCAGAAGGCTGGGTGCCTGGCAGTGTGAGGAACCTCARGAATTAAGTGGGGGTTGTGAGAATCTCGATTTTGAATTTAGGCCTAAAACATCARTTTGGTGGGAGCAGCCGAGACGCAGATGCAACTGTAGGCAGGCAGCTGCCCACCTTGCTCCAACACCCAGCTAAGCACAGAGCTGTGCTCCCCCTCCAGCCWCGGCCAGAGACAACCCCCCAGCCCCGCAGGGGATGTGCCCGTGCTGAAGAGATACCCATCCTCTCGTGCCAYGGGTCAGGACATCACCCACAACAAAGTTTTCCAATAAAACTAAAGTACTGGCCAAATAAGCAGAGGTCAGGACCCACGTCTGAATGACTGGTACAGCCAGAAATATCTGGTCACTGTTGGGGGAGAAGAGAGGTGTTTTTCCATTTTTAACACTTGCATCCTTTTTAAAGCTTTTATTTGCCAAAACCTATTATTAATAATGATGGCAGATCCTACTTTCCTTGAGATAATGCCAACTTTAATGCATTTTTTTTACATAACTATAGTATTATTGAGGAACAAGTAGTAAGTGATAGATACTTTAATGTAATATGAGTCAATATGTATTTATATGAGCTTTATGACTTAATCAATATTGCTACATTAGCAAGAATAAATATGGTGTTTCCTTTTCTGGCCTTGGAAAGAGCAAATAAGGAAAGTCACATTATGAAGTTTAGGAATGAGTAAAATCTCCACATTTCCCAGACAATTCAGTAAATCTCTGATATTTGTTTGTTCTCCAGAGCAGAGCAAGTACCTCCCGGGGCAGGGCACTGGGCAGGTGGCACCCAGGGACTCAGATTGTGACTCTGGTTCAAATATTTCACAGATAGCTCCCTAAGAGGAATTTAAAAAAAGGAAACAGGCCCTAGCATAGAGCATACATCCACTTCAGCATCCCGAATCTCAAGATGAAGGGCTTTGCACCCTGAGCAAGCAAAGGTTCTACCACTGAAGAACCAGAGTGCACAGCTCGCATTACTCCCATGCTTCTGCACCCAGCACCTTCCCGAGCTGCACATAGCCCAGCACCCTAGCAAAAGGGAATGAGAAAGTGTTCAGCCCATTCACTGCTGCAAAAGGTATAGGTTGTGACAGGCATGAGACATCCATTTTTATTATGGACAGAAACTTTTCCACCAATTATTTGTTCTGGGGTACTGGCCTTACCCAATGCAGCAAAGCTGCTCAGCCCCACCAGCAAGATGTTCATCCTACACATCCTACAAGTTCATCCTACAGTGGCAGGCTTTTGGCTGGAGCAAGCCCGCTGGGAAAGCTCATCCCCAGCTCCTCTCTGCCCTCGCTGTCCCCGAATCGGAGTTATGCTTCCGACTCCTCCTTGGGTACATACCCTGCATAACCAGTTACCTTTGCACGGTGCAATGCCACRTCACCTTGGTCCTGACGGACCAACTCAGGGAGTGAGAGCCAGCATGTGCAAACTGAGTTTGAGCACCTTGATGGGATGGATGCGGGACAAGACTGGCTTCTGATATTTGCTTTGAGTATCCCCAAACYGTGCCAGGAGAGAGAAGCCCACTCCTGTCACTACTGCTGGGAGCCAAATCCAGGCAGCACCTGAGAAAATAAAGATGACAGTGCTTGTTCCTGCCCAAAAATCCAAGCAAGCAGTATGTATTCCTACTAGGACTTCCAAGAAYGATGGCAATTCTGGGTGGAGCAGAGTATTTAGCACTTTTTCTCACTCACTATCTACCCTCCGGGATCTAATGGGATGGATGCAGAGCGATATTGGTCTAAAGAAACAGCGCTGGGAAGCAGCTTACAGTTCAGCCTTCTCTRATGGCACTGAAAATGGCTCAAGCTCCAGCTCTTAAGGCTAATGTTTCCAACACCACTTMAGGGCTTTGTCTTGAAGACCCCAGTGAGACTCCTAGCCAGGTACGTTCCAGGGAGTTTAAGGCAGGATCTTAATTTATCTCATCTGACTAAAGACACTCAGAGCGGGTCTCGGCAGTGACCGGTGTCCCTCGATGTCGCCCTGCACACCTCCTGCCCAYGTGGCTACAGAGGGTTGCTCATTTAAAAACCTCCTTCCAACATTAGAAGACCTCTATTTGAGATGGACGATTCAGTGCCTTCCCTCACCAACMCTCCTCGACCAGCAGCAACCAGCCCAACTCCACAAGGACTCGTCCGTCTTTGCTTCTGGTCTGCCGCCGGCTCAGCCTTTGGCAGACTGTCCCTGTGCCGCACGGGGCCGAGCTGCAAGGTGAACTTGAAATACGTGTGCTTTGAGATACCATTTGATGTGCTCCTCTAGAGGGATTAACCTCTGGAAATCCAGCTACTGCTTATTACTTCTACCTTTTGCTGGAGCCAAGCTGGTTCTGCCTCCACCCTCCACCGTTGGCCTTCAGAGCTACTCAAAACATGGGCTTTTTTCCTAGAGCTGGGCTAAAAGGTTGTGTCCTGCAATGCTGAAGCTCCTGCTAGACCCCCTTGGGCAGCTGTGGTTTGCGTCTCCCCGGCAGGAGCTGCCTGCTCACATCCCAGTGGCACCAACTGAATTAAATGCAGCCTCTTCCACCACGGTGGGCTTCCCCATCGCCCYCGTCATACCAGGATAACCCCCCACAGCTATCCTCTTGCCAGTCTGGATTTACTYTGGTTTCCGTGGGGTCAGAGCCTGACCTTAGAGATCACTGAGCTGGGACTCACGTAAGGACAGGAGCAGGAAAAAAAATCTCCTCTATCCTCAGTTCGGAGAGTTTGGCAGCATTTGTTTATTTTTAACGGATTGCCGCCGCCACATTTCAGACCTTTTCCTGTTGTGATCGTTAGAACTTTTAACTGGATCATAAATCTTTTATTAACATTTGGCATTATACTAATTAAAACTGTTCCATATATGTATTATTAATTTCTCCAGCACTTCTTGTGAGGGTGACGTTTTTAGCTGGCTTAGCAGAATGCACCATAGTAAATAAGGAGAAACTCATTTCCAGGCAATTAGGCTTGCAGAAAAATAAGTTTCTTAATGGAGGGCACGATCATTACAAATTTTACCTAAATAAACAGGGTTTCTTAATGGTAACTCTTCAAGCTAAGTAAACAGATTGGTGTGGTAATGTCCTAAGCAATACTTAAATGTAACTGTTTAATAAATTGGTAAATTACTCATTTCATCTTAGAACAAAATGGTAATACTGTAGTAATAACCTAGTATATATTCTGTAAATATGAAGCATTATCACTTTAGCTCTGAAGAAATCACCACAGTGATATGTCAGCATTGATCTAAAACTGCAGCATTTTATCTCAAGTTTATTACCCATTTTTGAGAATCGCTGAGATTTTCAGAGCATAATGGCAATAAAAGAAGAATTTAAAAAGCGCTTAAATGTGCATAAGTTAATCAGAGGTATCCTCGGGGGGAAAAGGAAATTTGGTAAAACATGAATTATAAGCATCATTTAAACTTACTTTGGACACTAGAGATAATAAATGGCACCATAATTTAGAAATAGCTTTTAACATCAATGACTGTAAGTAGCACTTTACTGTTCATAAGAATTGCAAAGCAACGGTGCTGAGGCCAATTTTATTAGCCATTTTTTTCTTTATAAAAGCAATCCAACCATTTCCAAACTGAGCAGACAGGAACAAGAGTTACGTGTTAATATGCAAAATGCATTTGAGTTTTTTTTTAAATAACCAGCAATAAATTTACGAAAAGATACAGTCTGGAGACAATTGAAAGATCATTGAAGAAGAATAAAGCTTTCTCAGAGTTTACATATTTGGGAAAAGCAGATAAGAGGAGGAAAAGGAGGGAGAGAAAATCGTCCATACATCCCTATTTACTGGGGAATGTCGCGGCACTTCCGAAGCGAAGGGGAGCGGCAGTAAATCAGGGGGAGGCAGCGCCGGAGGAACAAGGCATCTCCTTGCTAACTTTTCACGACTGACAAAGCGTCCAAGGATCACAGCGGTCCGTACAATACCCCATTAACACGCCTCCTTTCCCAGCGACAGAACAGCCTACAATGCATCTTTCAGAGCTATCAATTATCAGCCCTCGCACCAATAAATTTTGGCCAGGCAGGACAAGAGCCCCTTTGACCGAGCGGCAGCACCCGTGTTATCTGGGGGGAGCTCCCTGGCTGCTGTGCGGGGGGGATGCCGCACCCGAGGCTGGCCCCCGGGGAGCAGCCACCCGGCCCCCCAGGTGTGTCCCTGCAGGATCTTCTGACACCCAGTCCCCCCGTGCCGTGCCGGTGGGCAGCCGGCAGAATAGATGCGAACACAGGCTCTGCCCTGGCAGTGCCGTCCGTGCGCGCTCACGGAATTGGCAAACAAACTGAGCTCAAGAATTAAAATTTATTTTAATTGTTTTCAGACTAATCCTGTGACTCGAGAATAAGAGAGATTAATAGTCTTGAGACTTTCCGTGTCTGAAGCATCTGAGATCCTTGACACATGAAGTAGCCCTGCTTGGCAGAATGGGTTGTTAACTCTGAAACGCAGGAGAAAGCAAATATCTATATTTTAATTATTTCACTCCTGGCCACTTTACCATAATCAAGATCTAACTACAGTCGTTATCCCACATTGCCAAACCGACTCCTCCACGCTCTCAGAGCTGCTGGGAGTCTTAGCTCTCCAGTTTGTCCCCCAATAGTTTCTGGGATGCGATGTGGTTATGCGCCATCCCTAAGATAAAATAAGAGTAAGGTCACTTGTATTATTTCCTGGGGAAACAAATTCAAGCCATACTGGTAACAGACTGTTGCTCATTTTGTGTCGATGCTGGGAAGATTAATTCAACCACTAAAAGAAGAGCCTCAGCACAGAGACTGAAGCTGTACAACAGAATAGGTAAGAAGTGGGGAAGCATCACACTGATTCATGAGAGCATCCTTTGCCCCGGGACTTTGCCTTGGTCTCCAGCGAAGCACATTTCCAGCGGGAGAGACCCCTCTGGAAGTAAAGAGAGAGGATGGGAGCACTTTTTGTTAGGTTGAACAAAGGAAAAACCAGGAGATGAAGCAAATCTGCGTCTCCTATGTAGGACTCTGAAATGGCAGCATCGAACAAACAAGTGTGCCACCGGTTCCAATGGCTAGAAGCTAAAATTATACAAATTCAGGCAAAAAAAAAACCACGCAAGCAAGAGATTCATTTTTACTGTGCCTGTRATTAGGCACTTAAATTTCAAATCGATTCACCAGCATCAGGAATGTTTCATTCAAGACTGGATTTTTAAATGACATCTCTTAGCTCAAATAAGGCTTTATTCAGGAGAAACGTAATACCTGTGTTATTAGGCACTGAATTAAGATGAACTTGCCATGGAACAACGATATTTTAATTTACTCCTCATAATTAAAAGCAAATCTCTAAATACCTTAGGCTGATTTGTTTTAAGCATCCATTTAAACCTTCCTGTTGTTTTAAGTGGACATCTTAAAACACCAGAGGTAGGTACCAAAAAACTTCTAACACTGAGATTCCTTGAAATCTGGCAACACATTTTTAATTAGAGAACTTGAGTGCGGTGCTCCGTGAGTTGGGAAAGCTCAGCTGAAGGGCTGAGTCTTGCAGCCGTTTTTAAGACTGGTTTGAGACTGGAGACGTGGGGGGACAGGAGGACGGACAGACAGGCTTCCCAGAGACGCCGTGCCCCCAGGAAGGGTGCTGCACCCACCCAGCAGCAGCGACTCCTGTGAAACCAGCTCTGCCATACAGTATCCGGCACCAAAACGAGCAACGTGGAGCTTGGCTTTTGCATGAAGACGGCAACCTTTCCAGCTGCTCTTTTTGCTTCCACATTAGTAGATATTTTGGCTTGTCGCATCAGAAGCAAGCCTACTATTTTAATGCAACTATAGAACTGGTATTTTTGCGTTCAGGTCCGCGTTTGCTCGCTGCATCTGTAAGCAGTACGGACCGAAGGGATCATCTTCAGCACTGCACTCGAGCGGCACACAAAGCCCGCGCCGGGGGGGCTAGGTGCGAGCCTAGCTAGCCAAAAATGTACAGCTCAGTGCCACCTCTTACCGAAATCTGCAGTCCCGCTGCCTTTCCCGGCTCCCCACACATGGCTGTCGGTCTAGACAAGCATTTGTACACCCAATCAGGRAAACTAAACGCATGCGGTTAGGAAGATGAAAACTCAAACCAGAAACGTGCGCTGAAGCATTTGGCAACGAGCAGGATTGTTAAATGGTACCCGTGAGCCAGATTTTCAGTAAATCAGAACAGCTCTATGAATGCTCTGTCCCAGCGTACGAGTAATTATCAAAGAGCTCAGAAAACAGACTTGTACAGCAAATATCAGGACACGGTGAGTTCCTCGAGCTGCCCCGAATCAGACGGACCTTGTTGTTCCTAGCTGGCACTTACAGAGAGAGAGGAGAAAAAAATTCCCTATCGGCTCTCCCTGAGTTACGGCAGGGCCGATCAGAAGTGAACGGCCGGAGTTTATTGGTGTTATTCTGAATTGACTTTGGCCTCTAAACCAGAGCTGACTGCTGCACAAGTACTTACTTAGCACAGGCGCGGGAGGCTGTGATCCTCGGCTGCTTTCAATCGCTCTCAGTCCATTCACTCCCCAGCAAGAACGATGCCAATTCAGATCAAACCCTATTGTACAATAATGACATTCAGATAGCACAAGCCAAGTGCTGAGAGCAGCTGAGCTCTCCCACTGCCTGGTGGGTTCAAGAAGAGTTACAGGTGTAGGATTTGGCTTGGCTGCTTTGTTTTTTCCTCATCTATTTTCATACATGTTTGAGCCTCCCGTCACACATTGCTAAATTCCAGACACAAAAATTATCTTAAAACAGATTTATTTTTTTGTAATGAAGAAAAAAAAAAAAAATTACTGCTCTCTAACCAACTGAAATCTATAAAAGGTAAAAGCACAACCCTTCCACAGCTACTTGAAGAGCACCCCTCCGATGCAAACCCCGGTGGCGGGTGTGAGCCCCTCGCCCTACCTGGGGGCGGCACAGCGGCCACCCCTCCCCGGGGGCCAGGATGCAGCGGGGCGGCGGGGGCGGCGGCGGCCCCGGGGGACGGGCGCACAGGCGGCCGAGCAGGTGGCTGCGCACGCCGCCTCTCCCACCTGCTGCCCCGTGCCGAGCTACAGTGAACTTGTCAGGCCGTGCTATTGTCACCGAACACAGATGTCGGCTGGGCAGCCATCGCCCGCGCCCCGCTTCGCCCGGGTGTGCTCCAGCCGCTCGCCGCCAGTCGCTGGCGCAGCCGTTTTTAGGAGCGTCCTGTTGTTCAGAGGGGCGTTCGCCCGGGTTTCCTCACGCACCATTTCTCTGCTTTCCACCCACCTTCTTCTGCTGTTCGTGGAACCGCAGCTTTCTCCACTCTGTGGGATTTTTGAGTCATTCTGGCCGTGTTTTAGTACGTTTGCTGGCTTCTGGCTTGCTCAGTGATCCAGTGGTTTCACCACGGATCTGTCCCAGCACTCGCTATCCGATGGGACCCCAAAACACTAAGCACAGAAATTACTCCCTTCCGCCCCTCCGTATGGACTCACACCAAACTGTCTCCATTTCTAGGGTTGCTTGCTCCCATATAGCCCCACTGCACTGCGGTTTCAAACACAAAAAGATCTCTTTTCCAGCTGAAAGTCCAGCAGAGTCCCACAGCAGAGCTTCCCGCTACTCCAGGCAGCCCCGTGTCCCTTCCCCACCGCTGCGGCTCTGCACAGCCCTTCCCCTGCTCTCTCGCAGCCCTTCCCATCACTCCCACCTCCACCTTTGCTCTTTGTTTCCATTCCTGGCTTCCTCCCTCCTTCTCAGATTTCCGTGAATGGACAGAGGTCTGGGATGTCTCCTCTTGCTGATCTTCCCCTGCATCTCTCCCACTTGCTGCATTTCCACCGCTCCCTCCCCTCCAGCCCCCCCAGCTCTTGCTCCATCCACCCTCCATCCGTCAGAGCKTTTCCACGTCACTCGTCGTGCCATGACCAACACTGCCAGAGTGTGAATCACACCTCACGTGCATTGCTGCCTCTTCATCCCCAGTGAGGGCCATAGTTATTTTTAAGTAGTAAGAAGGAAGAGTCTTGGCCAGAGAAGAAGACAAAGAGCAAAGCAAAAAACACCCTTGTGAAGAGGAGCCAACGCTACGGGGAGGCACTCAGTTTGCAGTTGGAAAGCTGCAGACTGGCATCAAAAGCAGGCAAGGAGGCAGAAGTAAACCGAGATGGACAAGACTGAGGCAGGTCTCTTTTTTTCCATCTGAAATAGTGAACAGTGTTTTGTGTTGCGCACTTTGACTCGGTTTCCTCTGGTTTAGTTCCCGCTCGTGGAAGTCCCACCTGAGCTGTAGGACCACAGCCTAGATCTGGATGAAGGACTGAAAGACTCTGCTGTGCATAGCATACAGAAGAGAAGACAACTGCCTTTGCAGATCTGGCAGAGTACCTGGCAGAGTCACCAGGGAAAATCAGTTGTCCATGTGAATTTTGAACAGAGCAGGAAGATATAAGCTTGAACTGGGGAATGGGAGGTTTGTGTCAGACTGGAGCTTCCTCTCCCTAGGGGCAGTTTGAGAGTCAATCACGCAGAGGCGGTTGGAAGCTCCATCTAAGAAGGTTTTTGGACAACTGTCTGCAGTTTGAAAGAGAGTCCTGACATAAAGAAGCGACACAGGCTGCTTTATTTTCCCTGCCTTATTCAGTATGGCAGTGAAAAGAGTGTAGTGATTTTACCCCAACACCCCATACAGCAGAGCTATATTCTTTCTGCTCTGAGCACCTGGCAGAGATCGAAATGGAGAAGGGCAACTTCATAAAGATCAATGTAGGAAAGCCACGAGCATGACAAGGCAGAAAAAAAAACACTAAACCCCTACGATTTCTGCCCTTGAGGAGTTTAGAGGAGGATCACATTTCAGATCTCCAAAAAGGTCCTAAGAGTGTTTTTTTCCTGAACACTTCACTTATTCCAGGTACTCCAAAATATTTCAGCCTGGGAGGGGTGGAAAAGGCTTTTTCCCTGCTCCCAGAGACGATCTCCACTTGCCGCATGGAGATGTAGCACAAGGTATGTATGCACTGGGCTTGATGACTCTAAAATGGTGCTTCAGAGTGAGACCACTAACCCTCACGTGCCAAATAAGGAACAGAAAAGCCTCCTTACCCACCAGCCCCACGCTCGCCGTTGGCCTCCTGCTGAATAAAGGGGTCAAATTCAAGTTCAAAGCATTCCTGATGAACAGTTTGAGGACATGGGAACCTCCACAGCTCGTGACAAGCTGGAAGCGATGCCGGGTACAACAGCTGCTCCGCTGGAGCACCGAAACGGCAAAGCTCCCCAGTGCAACGCGACAGCTTCAGCGAGCGAGTCCCCGACTGTGCAAACTGCTTTCAGAATCAATTACCCATCTCAGCCTCTTCTGGGCAAGATGCAACATCCCACTATTTTTTTTTCCTGCAACCCTACAAAAAGAAGACAGAGCAACATTAGGATGCCATTTTAGCGGTAAAATGCTAAGGGGGCTCTTGGCTCCAGGCAGAGAGCAAACATGTGCGCCTGTGCAGAGAGGAAAGCTGGGAGCAGGGTGCTCAGCAGCTATCAAAGGACTGACCGAAAATAAAGGCTGAGGAACTGCACAAGATCGGAAAGACACAGGCTGGGACCTGAGAGAGGGCAACGCGTGCCGCAGCCAGGAGCGGAGAGGCAAGATGGAGACAGGACGCCTGCAGAAGACACAGACGCCATGAGGAGGAGAAAGAATATTTTAAGAAACTCCAGGAAAAGCATGGCCAAGTACTGCTTTGAAGCTCTGCTCAGGAGCACAGATTAGGAGAATCTATGAAGCAGGGTGCAGGACTGCAGCTCCCCTGACATATTTTTAGAAGCCAGAATCAAAACAAGATGAATTACCAACAGGTCTCTGCTGCCTCTGAAGTAACCATCTCCTACACATCAACCACGCAGACAACCACGTGCCGCCGGTGCACCCACCTGCCTGCCCATGTGCTAACCTCAAGGGTATAAAAGGCATAAGAAAAGAGATTTGGCAAAAAAAGCTTGAAGGAGCACTGTTGCCCTCTGCCAAATCTGCATCTCTGTGACAGCTAAAGCATCCCTGTCCTCCCTGCATCACCTCTGCCCCCAGAGCCAGTGCTGGGCGCGCATTTGGAGGAGTCAGGCGAAGAGCTGGCGTGGAGGAACAGCACAGCCTGGAGCCTCTGCCCGTGGGCTGCGGACGGGAGGCTTCATCCCAGGCTGCTCCTGGGATGCCTTTTGTCTGGACTTAGAAACGTTTTCTGCTGTGGCAAAATTCCCTATTTTCCAGATTTGCAAGGAAAACACAGCTCACGCCATGGATCGTGCCACGGCTACCTGCAGCGACGGCGCGGTGGAAGGGGAGACGCTGCTCCCCCCCCCAGCCCCAGCCCCTCCTGGCAGGGTGCCGGCACGGCGAGGGCTGCCGCACGCGCCAAGCCCCCGCGCAGGCGCCCTCGGAGCTCTCACTCCTTCCCCTCGGTCCAAGGGAAAGATTTGAAGGCTTCTTTAATTATTAACCATTTTGCTTTGTTTTGCCTCTCCACTTGAGAGCACCGGCTCTTCGGAGGCCGGAGAGCGGCTTTACGGAGCGCCAGCCCTGATGGGACCGGCCACGGGCCCGGCACCAGCCGTACCCACCCRCGACTGCATATTCCCTTACAGGCTGCTCCCATTACCATTAATGGGAACGACATGTGCAGATGAACGAGAGGAGAGAGTCTAATGTCTTTATATTATACCACCAATTAAGTACTCGGGGTCGTGTCCTCAGCTGATGTAAAGTAGATGAGATCCACTGAACGTAATGGATCTCTGCTGATTTACACCAAATGAAGCGCTGGCCCTCTCTCGCTTGTATTAAAACAGCCGAACCATTCCAGCAGTCTTCGTGTTTAACAGCTTCCTACTCTAGCCAGGCTTTGCTATCACTCCAGTCCATAAACCACAAGCTTTATTAACTAATAATTAGTTTTTCAAGTTAAGTTTCACAGTCATGTTTTAAGAACTGCTGCCCTTAGGGCAGGTGGGGAATTCTGAAGAGACTTGAAGTGGTGGGAGCGAAGCAGAGGAGAGGCATTGCCAGGCTGCTCGGGGGGTTCAGCCCCTGAAGATGCAGAGGGTCTTTTCACAAACACGTTAGCATCTATTGCCCCGTGAAAGCAAATAGGAGTTAAGCACCTCAGCACTTTTTGAATTCAAGTCAAGGCATTTCTCTTGCAAACAGAGTTGATTTTAAGTGCAGGACCAGCCTCCTGGAGCTGCCTCAAGGCTACCGAGCTGTGCAAAGGTAAGCCCAGGCGGAGAAAGGCGCAGTATAAACGCTGGGGATCATTCAGTTGTAAAGTACTACCTGAATACACAGAGCATTTCTGGCACAGGGCGATCTGGAAGGACATACTAACGGCTTCCCTAATTTTTTTCCAGTTGTACAGACTGATCATTGGGCAGAAAAATGATGTGATGCTGGGCCACATCCTTCCCTTGTGGGCTGCTCTCGCAGGATACTTGGGCGTCTTAAACACACTAGCCCAATAAAAGGGCTAAGCTTGAGAAGCGTGTCGGATTAAATTAGAAATGAAATATTATTTTTCCAATCATAGATAATTTACTCTCACATTAAAACACAACTTCCCAAACTGGTATACGTTAGCACGTACACCAGGCACGCGGCTTGCTCCTTTTCTTCCTTCTGTAACTGGGTTGAATAAAGAACATTTAGCGCATTTCCGCCACCAGAAGGAATAAAAGCAGCGTGCTGTACAGAACTGGGGGGGAATCACGACAGCCTACTAACACAAATGTTCTCAATGAGGAATGTAATATGGACAGCTCTTACAGAGACAGTTCTTGTGCAATAACTTAAACAGTACAGATTACTACTTGGGGAAATAAAAGACAACATAACTTTGAAACTTGAAAAGCTCTTTCTTCGTTGTAATCAATTGCAATAATCCATGTCAGTGATTTAGATGAAGATCAACTTTACCTTTCTTTGCTGATGACACAAAACTAAGAGCAATAAAAAACTTAAGTGCATTTGCGCACAACTAATGGATTGGATGTGGCATGTGCCAATGGAAGTCGGTATGTATAATGCAGCATATACTGGATGCCAAATTAATGGGATCATTTGGGCATTCTGGAACACTTGTGGCATCGAGCTTAAGTCATTTAAGGAGCCTGGCAAGGGTTGATGACCTTCCATTTTCAAAAGACTGAAGAAGCCCAGTAATACTGTAGGCAAAACATGACAATGAATTTTATCCCCTCCATCCAGCTACTATTTAGTGCAAAGCTGAAAGACAATAAAACCAAGACAATAAGTCCATGCCTGGTGTCCCTAATAAAAAAATATATAAAAATACAGATTCATCTGAACAGGGAAATGGAGATGCAGGCACACAGACGACGGATCAGACGCTGCCAGTTGTGCGTGTGCAGTCCGACCTTCCCGCTAAGCTGGAGGACCTACGCTGGGCTGTGGGGCTCACACCGACTGTCCATGGTGTCTGCTTCCTACCTGCATTAGTTCCTGAAGGAAGCCGGTCATAGCACGGAGGGAAACGCATCTCACTGCCGACACATAACATACAGATTTACCTGAAGAGGTGCAGAAATTCGTTCAAACAGCTGAGAAGAGTGACAGAGCTGGAGACGCAGCAATTTTCTCCCACATCCCCATTCCCCTCCTGTGCGCTACAGCACACTGCTCCCAACGGGCCCAAACTAGGCTGAGGCACAGGTACGAGCACAGGTACCACTCTGCAGGCCTGGCTGGCATGGGGACAGAACCAGCTGGGTCTAATCCCCACGGTCCTGCCACGGGAACAGAACCAGCTGGGTCCAATCCCCACGGTCCTGCCACAGGGCAGAGCGGCAATGAAGGACCCAGCAAACACCACATGCTGGGAATAACGAAGGTCCTGCTCCCACTGACTCTTAGGTGTGAAAATGTGTGATGCTCCACAGTGAAGCAGAAACACTCGGCTGGAMTCCCAGGAGGTAAATACTTTGCAGGCTCGGGTTGGGGAGTTCACCGAGGATCGACATGGTACCCTTGATGTCTGTATAGATACTCCAGATGTTACCGGGAGAGCTGCTGCGGCAGTCCACAATCCAGAGGCAGATTTCACTTTTTTCATTTTATTTTATTTTTTAATTTTGAAGGTATTTTGAAGAATGGCCTAAGGTCTGGATTTGTGGGGGTGTTTAGAGACTGCTCCGCTCAGCACCCCAGCACGCTCAGGCTGCCGTTCGGTGGAGCACAGTGCCTGGACACCAGCATCACAGCAGTTCGCCGGGCTCAGACCGCCCAGCGCAGAGCGCACCGACACATGGCTCCCGCAGAAGTGACGAAACATTCATCTATGCCGCCTAAAGAGCGTGAGACCCATCTCAAACGTCTCTGCTCCACGCTCCCCAGCATTTCCAGCTCTGGGCACATCCTACAAAGGACGCGTGGACATTTCTGAATGCACGACACAGAGATGCCTTTAGGCAGCTAGCTCCTATTTTCCACTACGACTTGGGAAGAGTATTTTATCTCTTACCCTCAAATAAAATTCACGGGAGTAAAATATCTAAATACCATTGCAGTTCTAACCTTAGCAGCAGATTTTTAAGAGTACTGAAATGCCTAGAAATGCAGAGAGACCCCCCCCAAAAAAGGGGGGAAGCACATCGGTGCCAAACTGCCACCAACTGTGCTATAGCCCTGCCCGTCAATGCTAACTGGCTGCCTCCAGGAGGCAAACTCAGATCTTCAAAAACAAGTGGACACCAAGTAGAAATATTTATTCCACTGCTGTGAATCAGGAAAAAGTTAGGAGCTTAATGGATTCAAGAGAGAGGACAAGGGAAACACAGAGCATTGAAGGGAAATGCCCCAAATAGCCTAAAGCAAATGGTGTGTATACCCCCCTCGCAAAAATGCCCACCTGCACAGAAGGCAAATACTATCACCCACCCAGTCCAACTTGCTCAGGCAACACCTGAGGAGGGATTCTACCAACTGAGGAGGAGCAGCTATACGAGCAAGCGCTCACCTGGGTGAGTCACAGCCCTTAAATTACTTCTCATCAGCAGTGGTGATGATTGCGGTGCAGAAATAGGTGCTTCAAGGAAAATTCATAGGCGTGAGGTGTAAATCTCAGTATTATTTTCGTTAGCTATAAATGAGCTAAATTATGACCTAGCTGAGCAAAACACTTTTGTAAACCAAGGCTTTGAATATTGTGTAGTTTGCATGTTTAACAGGACCGGGCTTTCATCACGGAGTGGAGAAGGAGAGCTAATAACCCATTGATTTTAAGGCCCATTTAGGAAAAGAATTGCCTATACAGATCTGATCACCGTGCATTACTTCATAACATCTAATACCCTGGGCACAAAATAATGCTGAGCGATGCAAATTACAGAGCCATTTTTATCCTGAGAGGGGTTGTGCCTGTGCATGTGAGCATGGTACGGGGGCTGCTTTGGGTTTGGGCTTAAAGCAAAGTCAGGAGGGACTCCAAGGAAATGGTCGATGCTCCTCCGTGCGGCTCTGGTTACCCTGAGCTCTGCCTTTGCATCCACCCACTCAGCTCAGCCCTACGTGGGAAATCACTTACACACATGATTAAGCAAAGTTCAGAAAGTGATCTGCCCAAAGTTGTCCCACTGATAATTTGATAATCCTTAACTCTCATTGCCTTTTTCCATCCTTGTTCAGCAAATGTGAGGTTTCCTGCGCTTAAAACTTCCGAACAGGAGGGAATGTGAGTATGCAGCGTGGGCTTTCCAGAGCTCACGTGCACGGAGACAGCGTTTCACTTGCGGATTTAAGACTGCTTTGGAAAGATCATCCAAATGCTAGGAATTATGAATTTCATAGCAGCATCAAGCATCAACATATTAAAACTCAGCTTGATGGGATGCGTAGCATCTTCAGCACTCTCAGACCACATCTCTATCACAAGACTTACGCTGCCTACGCTCAAATGACTCCCCCTGAATTAGCCATGCTGCAATACAGTCACAGGAGCTGCTGCTGCCCTCACACTGCCTGCACACCACTGGTCTTTATCCTCTGCTGAGCAGAGTGTTTTAAGAAGTCTCCCATGGAGGTAAAGGAGCGTTTAGTAATGAGTGGGAGGGTGGGGGATAAAGCACGCTCCCCCACAACTAGCCAGAGTCCACGCTGCAAGAAGGCTGTTTCAGAAATTGGGAAGTCAAACTGCTGCCCGTACACGACAGCCAGACTTGAGTTGCCCGCCACACAGCCGAAGTGTGGTACACGGACAGGAGAATCAGGAGGATCAGGACAACAGCCAGCCCACCCCCAAAAGGTGCCCTCTTCTCTACGGGGCACCCACATCTCCCAGCTTTACATTCCTTGGGACAGGGAGGCTCAAGCTGGTAGGGTCTAAAGTCCATGCAAGCCCCCGTGGGTGGCTCTGTCTGTTGATGAACCTTCAGAAATACACAGCAGGGCCCATCGGACAGCCTTGTCGCACCTGAATCGGGCTGGCAGGGAACACCGCTCTCATCCACAGAGAGGGAAACATTGTGTAGTTGTTCCCACCGGGGTTTCCCTGAGGCTCCTATAACGCTGGGTTTACTGGACAGGGTAATTGGAGGTAACCCCCACTTCTGTCCCCTTCAGCACGACCACTCACGTCAGTACCCCCGTACCGCCCATGCAATCTTGTCTTGCATGACGCGGATGTACGAGGCAGCCTGTCTCCCTTGTACTCAGCACATCTCAAAACCTCAAGGCCAGCTCCTCTGAAACAAAGGCACCAGCAATAACCCCAGCAAGCCCAAGCGCGCAGCTCCCAGTACATAAGCTGGCTATTCAGTGCCTATTCAGATGGCTGGAACGGAAGCTACTGGTTTCTGAAGTCCTTTGGAAAGTTGGCGCGCACCGAGGCTTGATCCCGCTGCCGCTGCCTGCAGCACAGCCCACGGGCAGCAGCGGCGAGGAGAGCCCGAGCCCTGCCTGGGCTGTCACCGCCGAGTTCAGACCCACTTGCGCTGCTTTTAATAACAAGGCTGTAAACGGTCTGTGGCTTTGCACTAGCCACAAAGCTGGTTACTGCAATACGCAGCAGCATCATGCTCTCTGCAAAAACACAGCAGTTTGGGAAAAACTGCAGGGAAATTAGGAATACAGAAGTTTATGGTCATGGGACGCTCGAACAGTTAAAAAACTGGGCTGCCTTGAAAACAACGCAGTTTATAGATGTTAGGGGGTACAGATAAAACATAACATCAAATACACATGTGAATATGGACACCCGTTTATTCCAACCCCCTTGCATTATTCAGAGCTTGACTCTTCCACATTTTAGCCAACACGCGGATTTCTCCCGGCTGTTCTGCGTGCGGCATTTCGGTGTCTCCGCTCCGCATACGGTGCTAACGCAGAGAGCAACGCAGCCACATCCCCTGCCGCTGTGCCCCAGGAGCAGCCACCAGCAGGTGACAAACCCAGCGCAGACACCCCGGGCAGGACCCACCGCCGGGCTGCGCCCCGTGCCCCCGCCGCCCGCCGGGCGCAGGGCCCCGCCGCGGGGCTGGCAGCGCCGGCAGCCCGGCAGCGCACCGCGGACCGGCAGCGCACCGCGGACCGGCAGCGCGTCGCCGCGTAGCGAAGCGCGGTTGGGGAAACGAACGAAACAAACGGGACCGATGCACAGCAGCCGCAGGGCTCTGCGTGGGGACAGTGACAGGGCCACGCACCGCAGGAGCGCGGCGTTTCCCCAGACCCTGTAGCCGGGTATAGATTTCCCCGTTGTGGGTTTTTTTTTTCTTCCCTGCCAGACACCTCCCCTCGATCGGTGTTTTCTAGCGCAGGCTGCATATTCCCGGCTGGTGAACGGTACTAGTCGAGCATCTGCACGGTCCCAGCACCATCACCCACGGTGTGACAGGATTTGGCCCTGCCTTTGGCCCTCTACAACCTTCCCCCGACAAACCAAATCCCGGCTACAGCCCGAGCCTGTGCCCTGGTACCGCTGAGAAAACGACTAGCTGGGAAATATTTTCTTAATCCCTCACCCTCCGTGACTGACTGCCCCTAGAASGCCCTTTGCCGTAGCCGGGCCGGGGGAGCAGCGAGCCCGGGACCGGGAACGCCTTCAAACTTCTGCAGACGGAGGGTGACTGGGGCTGCGCTGCGCTCGTCCGCCGTGGGAGAGGCAGAGCCCACCTCCCCGCGGGACGCGGCCCTCGGCGGTCACGGGGCGCTCCGGCTCCTGTCCGTGGCTGGGGGAAACCCGCCTGGATCATCGCTGGTTTCCAAAAATATCATTTTTGCAGCTTCCCCCCTTGCTGGAGGAGCGGTCACCCGGACCCGCAGAACTACGGGAGTTCATTCTTAAAAATACCCCCCCACACACCCACCCACCCCGGTTGTTAAACGAGCTCCGCTGCCGGCGAGCACCCGGGGAGCCGGCGGGGCACGGCCACGGCCACGGCCACGGCCACATGCCGTCCTGCTGCCAACGCGGGTGCGCGCAGCAAAGGCAGGGAAAACGAAAACCGTTTGGTGCCTGCCGGGAAGCGTTTCGGTACCGCGGGCCTGGGGTGGAAAAATTACCGGGGACCGGCGGGGCTTTACACCGGCGGGGCCGCCGGTCCCGGGAAGCGRCGGCCCCTGCACTCCCTGCCCGGCCGCTCACCCGCTCCCACGCGGCGTTTCCAATGTTGTCCCAAACCCGGGGCTGTTCCCGGCCGCTTCCCCCCGGCCCCGGCGGAGCGGGGAGCGACCGGCAGCACGGCTACAACCGCCCCCGGCTGCGCTGCCGGAGCCCCCCTCCGAGCCCGCCCGCCGCCCTGGCCCCCGCTCCCCCCGCCGCCCCCGGCCGGCTCCTCACCTCCGCCTCCGCTGAGCGACCGCGGCGGCCTCCCGGCTGCTGCCCGCCCCGCAGCCACCCGGCCCCGGCTCTTCCCCGGCGCGGCGGCAGGCAGGGAGCGGAGAGGCGTTTGTAAAGAAAACGTTTATTTACACGTCTCGGCAAGTACAAAGTATTATACATGGTCTGTGTCAACCCCAAATCTTCTTTATTATGAAACATAAGGCGCTTTCTCGAGAGTCGGTGGCGAAAGGAGAGGGTGCGGGGGCTGTTTCGGTGCGCTAAAGCTCATCGGCTGGAAAGGTGAGGACGAAACGGAGTGTGTGGTGCCTGAAAGGAGCCCTTATTACTACGGTGAATAAATTACAGCTGACATTAACTTCACCTGGGACAGATGGAAGCTACCGCTTTTCAGTTTAATAGGGTTTCCTAAGCTAATGAGTCATCACCGGCTCCACTTAGTCCCCTCCGCTAAGTGATAGGTAGGTATTTTTTTCTTTAGACTATCCTCAGAACAGGAAAAAAAAAATAGCCTTTTGTTCCAAAGCCAACACAAAATACCTATGTTCAGATTTCGATATAAATAATCGAGGTTTTATATAATTCCATATTAATAGTGCCCAAAATCTCGATGCATAAATAAATTAAATTATTAACACTTCTTACAAAAAGTGACATATTTCCCTTCCTAGTGGAACATTGACACAAATATACAAGCGGAGCGCGGAGCYCCACGACGGCAGCGGCCGGCGGCTCCGCTCCGCGCCGGCCTCGGGAAGCACCGCGGCGGCCCCGGCCCCGGCCCGGGCACCGGCCCCGGCCCCGGCCCGCCCCGGGCACCGGCCCCGCGGGTGCCGCTCGCCGCCTCCGCGCCCGCCCCGTCTGCGGCGAGCCGCGGCCCCGGGGGCGGGGGGAGCAACGGCCGAGCTCCGCGGGCGAGTCCGCTGCGTGCCCGGGCTGCCGGGCTCAGACGAGGGAGGTGACCGGGGGGATCTTGGCGCTCTCCTCCTCCCAGGGCTGCAGGTTCTGCAGCGCGAACAGCGACGAGTTGTGCAGGCACAGCGGGTCGGGCTGGATCGACTCGTTCAGCGACTTCTGGAAGGCGTCGTGCTGCAGCTGCAGCATCAGCCGGCTCGCCTGCTGCCGCTCGGCCTCCCGCTCCTCCGCCGTCTGCCGCCTGCCGGGGGACACGCTCAGCCCGCGCCCCGGGACGCCCCGGGGTGCTCCGCCCGGGGCTCCGCGGGGAGCGGCCGTTCGGCTGGCGGGGCCGCGACCGCGGGCATCGGGCGCCGCCGGCCGCGGGACCCAGGCGCGGTGCGGCCGGCGCATCTCGGGCCCAGCGCCGCTTCCTGCCGGGGCCCGGCACCGCCGGGCGGGCGGCAGCCGCTCGGCCTCTGACGGAGGGATTCCGGGCGGCGGGAAACGCCTGGAACCCCCCCGTGTCCCAGCAATCCCCTCTTTCCGAATACTCCCCCGTTTTCCCAATATTCCCCCGTTTTTTCGGGTAATTCCCCGTTTTTCGAATAATCCCTCATTTTCGCGAATAATCCCCCGTTTTCCGAATGGGGGACTATAAAAAAGAAAAAGATAAAAATAAGTGACAACAATAA
The DNA here is from genome assembly GCA_030449065.1 of Oceanodroma leucorhoa. NCBI lineage: Eukaryota > Metazoa > Chordata > Aves > Procellariiformes > Oceanodroma > Oceanodroma leucorhoa. The sequence goes on along the minus strand of JASVER010000074.1, from coordinate 3,563,449 downwards.
TCATACTACCACAGCGATAAAAATTCGCCCCCAACCGCTCCACTGCCGGGAGCCGGCGAGGGTCCGGCCGGGGCTCCCCGGGGGCGGCGGCGGGACGGGGCGGCCCCGGGGGCGCGGGACTCACCGCCACTTGGTGCGCCGGTTCTGGAACCAGGTCTTCACCTGGGCGTCCGTCATCTTGAGGGACTTGGCGAGGGCAGCGCGCTCGGCCGAGGCCAGGTACTTCTGCCGGTGGAAGCGCTTCTCCAGCTCGCAGATCTGCACCCGGGAGAAGGACGTCCGCGGCTTCTTGCGCTTCGGCGGGGTCCGGTTCTGGTAGGGATGCCCGATCCGCCGTGTCACCGTGAAGGGCGTCAGCGCCGCCGCCGCTGCCCGGGTGGGAAGCACAGGGGTCAGCCCCGCGCCCGCACGGTGCCGGCCGCCCCCCCGGGGCCGCGGCGCTGCCCGACGGCCGCCCGCCGCCCCGCCGGCCCCCGAAGGGACCGCGTCTCCCCCAGGCCCCGCTTCCACATCTGGCCGAAGGGATGCGGAGGCGAGCGGGGCCCGGCCGCCCCCCGGGGCCCCCCGCCGCCAGCCCCGCGGCGGCCGCGCCATCCACGCCGGCAGAAGAGCGATTTTTCGGACCGCTGCGAGCGCGGGGGAGGGAAACATCCAGCGGGCCGCCTTTGCTTTTACCGTTAGCGTTATCAAAATTATTATTTCGTTTTCTAATTTTTATTTGCCTTTCCGTTCGTTGCCGGGGGAGGGGGTTGCGGGGGCGCGGCGCGGCTCGCCCGCTCCGCCCCGGCGCCTTACCTGTGAACCTGTCCTTGACGAAGCGCCTGCTGCTCTCCATCCAGGGGAAGTTGAGGCTGCCCAGGCTGGGCACGGCGGGCATGGCCGGGATGGCGCTGGAGATGGGCGGCGGCACGGCCCCGGGGATGGGCCTGTGCGCCGGCACCCGGATCACGCCGGCCGGCGCCAGGCTGAGGTTCACACTGTAAGATCCAGAGTCCTCGAAGGGCGCGGCGATGGCCGGGAAGGGGGCCGGCAGGGCCGGGTAGGGCGCGCCGCCGCGGCCGCCGGGGCCGCCCAGGAAGGTCGCGCCGTCGGGGCCCCGGGGGGGCGGCGGGGGAGCGCTCTCCTGCTCGGGGCTGTTGAGGATCTGGTCGATGCCGAAGCTGATGGGCTCGTGCTGGTGCTGGCCCTGCGCGCCCGCCGGCGGATCCATCCTCCTCCTCCTCCTCCTCC
>JASVER010000074.1:3529025-3557064 GCA_030449065.1 Oceanodroma leucorhoa | reverse complement strand
GGAGAGGAGAAACCACCCCAGAGCTGGGGCCCTTCCACCCCCCACGCTTTAAACAGCCATACAGCCTGCAACCGCTGTGCCTACGACGTGGCTGTAGGGGTAGAGGTGTAAACGCTGTGGGAAGTGCCCCTGCCGTCCCCGGGGCTGCGGTGCCCGGCGGTGCCCACAGAGCTCATCCTGGGAGGCGGCAGCGGCAGCAGCAAATTCGCCTCTGACAGAGCTGTGAAAATGCAGGCTCAGGGTATTCAGCGRGCCCAGGCAGTTAAGGGGTTCGATCACACCCGAAACCGCTGAGCACGTGCTTCAACCGCTGCTTAATTGCTGCAATGAGGCTTTAGTCCAGCCGAGCGCTGGACCTCGTACCGCCTCGAGGAGCTCCATGGAGCATCAGCCAGCCCAGTGCAACTGTTCAGCTGCGTTTCTGCATTTCCAGCTCCTCTCACATCACCCCATCCCCGACCCTCTGGCTGGGCTGCCCCCCCGGCATGCTGTCCTGCATATCCAGGTGCCCAGAAGCTCAGGTTTCTCCGAAGGCTCCTTCATTTGGGGCCTGGGACCGGTGATGGCGGCAGCGCCCCTTGCCCGAGGTACTGCCTGACAGCTGGAAGCCGGTGCTTAGGGGAAGAGGGGTTTGGCCAGTGTCTGACCYGCAGCTCTGGTCTTCAGCAGTGTCTTCGTGCTGCCTCACTGCCACAAATAAATCCTCTTTCTTTAAAAGACACTAAAGTCCGTGTCACCTCTCATGTATCAAACTCCTCTGTTGTCCTCAGACCCTCCTTTAACACGCAGGAATTCACAGGTTGGGAACTGGTCTCTATCCCCGGCAGCTGGGAARCCTCGCGAGCCCGAGCCTGCGGCAAGTGGTTGCTGCTGCCAGAGCCCGTCGCAGGGCTGCAGGAGGCACCGGCGGCTGCGGGGACGTGCCATCCCCCTAAAGGTGTCACCCGTTGCTGCAGGTTTTGTCTCTTCCCRTAGGGTGACAGGGAACGGTGATATCTCGCTGCATGAGAATGTAGCAGCAGTTGCTGAGATGTTTCTGCTGTAGCTCCTGGTTTTGGCAGCGGATCTCAGAGTGGGCAAGGCCAGTCCTGTTCTCCACAGCCTTTTCTAGACGGATATTGTGGGGTGAGGCTTCATACTAAATAAAATTGCTGCATAAGCCCAACATGTTTTTGAGTGTTTAGCCCATCACTGATTACATACAATTCGTGTGGAAGTCAGCACGACAGAGGACACAAAGAAGTTGGTCCTCAGCTGTATCATGGGAAGTAGCATCCTTGCAGGGCCGGTGGGGTGACGCCGGTGTTCAGGCTGGAAAGGGACACGGGTGCTCTGCACCCTGGCGTGGAAGGGGAAGGAGGAGGGGACGTTCAAAGGCAGCTTCTGCGCAGCAAGCCGCTGCCTGAGTGCTCTGCCCGTACCCAGCTGCTCCCACCCAGGGACACGCACCGGGCGGGCAGGGGTTGCGATGGGCACACAGGAGGGTGGTGCGGTCCTGTCCCTCGTACCTTCTCCTGTAGGGCCCTGTGAGACCCCGTGGGTCCTCCCCGTCAGGGCTGAGCCCCCCTGGGTGCGGGCCACCATGGCAACAGGCCCCAGGACAAAGCACTGGCCTCGCTGCCGCRTCCTGGTGATGGAAAGGGACCCCGGGGTGTCACGCCTGTGGCCGTGCTCTCGYGGGCAGGCAGCTCGCTCCCCGGGGAGCAATGCCGGGGTCGGGCACTCAACTCTCGGTGCTCAGCAGAGCGGAGCAGCGGTTTTGTCAGCCCACAAGGGTTAAATCAGCTGCTCTTTTTCTGAGGCAAGAGCTCTGGTGCTGCGGAGTCTAAAGGTCATTCCCCTCTGCCCCCTCCTTTAACCTCGGGAGAGCTGCACCTCTCCTGGCTCCAGCTGGGGAGAGCTTCGCCCCACGCAGGCAGAAGGGGAGGGCCAGGGGYTGCTGAAGTCCACACTCATCAGCTCTTTCCCCATCAGCCAAAGTATATTCCCYGTCCCCCTCCACGGAGGAGCTGGCGGCAGCAGCCCCGTGAGCGGAGGCTGACCGCCTGAACATGGGATGCCGATAAACCTCCTTGTCCTCCRCGTCCCAGTGGGTGGAAACAGTTAAACCCTACGCAAACAGTTAAAGGTGGCTCCCAGCCGTGCCTTAGTGCTTTCAATTCACGTTTCAAAGCACACCTTTATGGGGTTGGTAACCTTAACCATTACATTAAAAAAGCTGAAACTTTTAGTTCAGAATCTATGCATCGGTCCATGAATGCCTGAGACGAGATGAGATGGGGAGGGTRCGAGGGAAGCGCTGGGGAAGAGAGAACAGAGGATGACGTGCAGATGGGGCTCAATTCCTTTCTGCCATCGCTGATAAAATCAGGCTGTAGCGAAGCCAACAGGGAACGTCCCGGTACCGGRGACAAACCCTAAAAGATGCGAAGACGTCTGGTCTCCCCGAGCAGCAGCGCCAGCCCCAGTGCGAAGGAGAAGGCTGGGAAGTATTGCAGGTCTGTGCGCAAACCCGGGAAAGCAGCCGGTGTTTCAATGTGGCTTCCTTCTCTCTTTTATTCTTATTTTATATACCAACAAGCAGCCGCTGCCAGATTTTTCTACTAAATATGACTTTTGTTGGGCAAATTACATTAGGATGGATGCCGCAGGTATCCATTAAGGTTTATTTGTCGTGATAGTGTTTGGATCTCACGCTTATAAATAACTTATGTTATGGCTTTTGTTTGTAGAAATGTAACTTACATATTTTATTATGCTTTCTGTAAACCTCAAAAAGAATGTTGTCAAAGAAGCGCCTCTTAACAGCAGTCTAAACTATGGTACATAAAATCTACACTAACATTATTTTTTAATACGGCAAGGAAGCGTGTTATCCCTCTACAGTTTGAAAGGTTGGCTGTCATCATAAACTCGTACTACAATAAAACATTAACAAGTCTAAGGAATTATTTTGTAAGGTGTGCACATACTGGTGGCCGAGTTTCTTCAAAGCCTCCTTATGCAGGCAGGGCAAAGTATTAAAACTTYGTGTTTTCTCCAGAAAGCTGCCTTTGCCTGCTCTAGCAAGCAGAGCCTGACTTGGGAAGGCTGCTCTAGGGATGGTTTGCTCTCCCTCGCAAAGGGGCAAACACTTACCTGAGGCTCAGCGGTCAGTGCTTTTCACTGTAACAGTACAAAATGCATTTGGGGGAGAATCAGACATATTTTACAGTCCCAAGCTGTTYGCATCATCAGACAAGCTCGCATCGGTTTCTTGAGATGAAATCACTCRGGGGCCGAGCAGCGTCTCCTTTCTGACGTTTCCCATTCCAGTTTCCACTTTATTTTAAAGGAAAAAAAATCCAACCCCACAATTATGTCTTTTAAAAAACAGTATAAGGCACTACACGTGCTTTGTAAACACAAGGAAATTCTGGGCTGTACCCCCTTTGACAGTGCCCTTTTAAAAAGCTGACAGTAAAGACTCTCAACAAAGAATCTGGAGTCGTAAAACACACTCTCTATTTGCTCTGCTATCCATTTCCTAACCTAAAAGCAAGCTATTTATACGACCAGCTACTCTAAATAAGTTCATGTTGTCAATTGTTAACCAAGGCTGAAACGCTGCTCAAATATGTGTCTCGAGTTTGCCCAGTTTATAAGATGCTCTTTARAATCTCACTTGTAAGTTATAACAAGGGACGTGTTAGAAAGGGAATTTCTGAAACGTACGTGAGCGCTCCGGGGAGTCAGTAGCTGTATATTAAAGCAAGCCCTAAAGCCTGAGTGCCGAGTAAGGAGGGCACACGTCCTCTCCTTTCCAGAATGCCAAACTCCAGCTCTCCGCTGGGCAGCTAACTGAACCAGGGAAGGGGCTGTTTGTGAGCACGTGCTGATGGTACACAGCCACTATTTATTTCCACCGTACGGCAAAGAAAACGGAGACGCAGAAACCATTAGCTTTCATCTGAGCCTTTAATGCCGACGTAGGGAGCTGCAAGGCTACGGAAGGGTTTATCCAGCAGAACTGCCAGAAAGGCGGGGGCACTGCCCGGCCCCGAGCTCGGCACCCATCGGCAAGGTGACACGGAGGAACCTTTCCCCAAGCCCCAGCTCACACGGAGACCTACACACGGGTCCATGAGTTCAGTTTTGCAGCTTTTAAAATCTGACTTAGCAGCAGATTCCAGTTTCCTTTAACGATCGAAAGGAAAAGTGAATGACTGTACTAATTCGTACGTTTGATGTGTTGATAATGATCATACACTTTCCGCAAAGTTTTCAAACCTCGGCACGTAGCATTGGGCCGCATGTAGAAACACCCCAAATCTGCAGCTCTTTAGTAACCCCGATTGATTCTTTTCTCAGGTACTTGGCACTCTTGGAAATCAGAGCCTTTGGCTGCAGATTAAATACTTTCTYCCGATGAGCCTGAATGTGAAAACTGCTTAACAAAATGACTTCCTTTCAGATTTAGTTCCTGCAATTTAAAAAAAGTGCAGAAAAGTAACAGTTGCAAAGAAAAAAMTGGAAAAAAGCTGTAAGAAATATGGGTATGAACTTCTCCTCCCTGTTGGCCACAACTAAAAATTCCCATTCTTATCTAAGCAGTTGTGAAATATTACTGAATACGCAAATGTAAGCAAGCATGAAAAACACAGGAAATCAATTATTTACATAACAAAAAAAGAAAAACCCAACCCAATTCAAAACCAATACCAATAGTTTGTAATTGCACATAATAGCTTTCCTACATTACAAACTAATTGGCTTATTGCTTAAATAGTTCTRATTTTTGTTAGATCTTGCTTCAATTTGTGTATTTCCTCAGCCCACACARCACCTCCTGCCCACCACAGAACGGTATTAATTGCTCCCCACAAAACCAGAGTGGCGAGTGCAAGTTTGAGCTTTGGACTGGAGGAGGGATTTTGTTCCAGTACACACCGAACTCTTTACGATCTCGGAGAGGTAAAGACAAATCTGCTGAATTTGCTGTTTCAGATGCACGCGTTCATCTTCATTGTGCCACACGCCGTTTAAATATGGGCAATAAGTCTCTGTAACTATCTGCTTTCTTTTTTGTAGTAATGGATAGATTTTTATTCTTTTTAAACAGTGTTTTAAGAACTTTATTTTCTCCTGTGTTTTTTTCAATTTCCAAAGACCTGGAAAATATGTACTTGTGAAATTAAAATATCATCGGTACTTCATCAAGGTTTGCTCCTTCACTTCTTATTTTATTAAGTGCAACATTCTCGATTTTCTTGCTATACTTATAGCCTAAAATATTCATTTTTAGTCTTCTACTTTGTTGTCTACATTGTCATTAACCACCAGTGCTGAAAAGAAATATATAGCATTTTGTAGAAAAATAGTAATTTTATTATTTCAAAAAGATGTCATATAAAATTTGTACTGGYTTTAATCTCATTTTCAAACAAATATGACCTCAGAGTGAGCTTGGACTTTTTCATTGATGAGATATTATTTACTATTATGTGTAGAACTGAGAATCATTAACTGATACAAGTTTAGAAGGAATGCATATTTATTTTGTTCTTTGGTTAAGTACTGTTTCTAAACTGTTTCATAAAGATAAAACAACAGGATAATAAATTTTGATAAGAAAGCCTGAAAACATTCTTCAAACTAGGGCTGATTTTCCATTGCTTTCACTATTRCAAGTCCTTACATTTAGGCCAGAGATATAAAAAGGCAGAAGATATCTTAAAAAAATAGTTTTCACAAGGGTCAAAAATCTATCTAACRATATAACAGGGTCACAAAACTTTCAGAGCTGGTTTATTAGTCAGTGCTGTTTCCAAAGTCATTGTCAACTCATCATATCTAAACTGCCGGGATCCGAGGCCCCTTCGCTGCGCAGAGCTTCAGCCATGTCTCTTCGAAAGACCGACATATTCTGAGTGAACCTGGGAAAAAGAGAATCCAGATCTTTGGTTAAAGGAGACCTGATATTGAGAGATGTATTTCAAGAATCAGTAAAAAGAGTAACTGTAATGTAAATTTTAAATTGAAAGAAAACCAGAGGAAAACTCACAAACAAAATCACTAGGTGCCCTCAAAAACCAGTCCTATAAAATAACAATGAGCATGTAAGCATGTACGGGCAGCACTATAAACTCAGCCTACCAACTGCGTGAAACATTTTAAAAGTCAGTCGGGAAATGAATGCACCGAGAAGCCTTTCCATCCCACGTGACTCAGAACGTGTTCTTTCTCCCAAACCTCCAGCAAAGGGCTCTTTGGGACATGTCCAGATGGTCATCAAGGCCAGGCTCTCTCAGACCCACCTTCCTCCCTCACGAGTGGTGTCAGAGTTCAGCCTGTCTCTCAGTGACACGCGGTACCATCACCCATCTGGCACAGAACGAATTCACAAAAATATTCCCCAACAGTTCTCTGCTGGCACGTGTAGGACGGGAAATCCGTCCGGTGTCAGCACACCTGAGACTGAATGACAGCTCTGAYTCAGCTTGTATGACAGCCCAAATCTGATCTACTCCCTTGGTCTATCCTTACCTGAAATGAAGAGTTTAATTGCCATTTATCACCTCTCATGTATGTATTTACAAAACCAAAACAAAATCCACACMAAAAAATGATTTAAAGTGTCAGAAACATATATTGCACCCTGCATTTAGGGTTTTTCAGATGTTCTTTTGTTTGTTGCCTCAATGCTCTTCGCTTTGATTGTCAGACTTTGCTGGCTCACTATAGCGAAGCTAATAAAGTTTCCCGAAGAACGGCTCCTTAGGGCTCCTGCCTGCAAAGGACTGGTGGACAGGTGCTTGCAAAACTGATGGGATCTCAGCAAAGGTCTCTTTGTAGGACCAGGGGTAATAATCCTTCCCGGCTGCCTCCACTGTACTGTACTTTATGGGTATGTCTAGCAGCAGTGTGGTAAACTGGGGCTTGCTGTGTGTGGAAATACAGGATGCAATTATGAGTTCATTCTTTATTCTATTCATAATTTTTTACGTTTGTGCTTATTTCCTTACTAATGGAAATTGATTTTTGCTCAGTTTTAAACAATCACAGTTAAAAGAAGCCTCCTGTTCCACAGAATAAATCTGAGAAGGATTACAAATCAAGGGCTGAAAACAGAAAAGCCATCGTATTAACTCATGCTGCTTGTTGGGAAAGTGATGGCTTAGAAGTCTTCCCAAGTCAGACAGGCAGATGCTACTGAGACAGACGAGCTGCTTGTTCGACCGAATTACCTCTATCCCCCTCACACCTGCACCCATCCCTCCCTGCCTGCACTTCCACAGAAGCTCCGCGAGAGCTTCCGCACCACCGCATATCCGAGAGTACTCCACAGCGCTTCGAGATGAAAATTCCCTTTAAATCCACAGATATCCACACTTGCCAAATCTAAGCCTTGCTGGCAGCCCAAGTGATGGAAGCCTCCGTCCGTGCCCTGACGGGGGAGAGCCCAGAGAGCAGGGCTGGCCTCCCSGTGCTGCCCAGCCCCCGTGCCCGCCGCCCGCCTGGGGCCCTGCCCGTCCGCCTGCCCCGAGCCCGGCCCAGCTCTCAGAACAAGGCAGCTCACAGAAACCGCACGTCAAAGTACGTTTWTCTCAGAAAACAGTATTATCTGAAGGACTTCCTGACTTCAGTAAATATRAACAGATAGGGAAGTAAGAAACTATCTAGTTATAAGAATTTTACTCAGTTGYTTGGTTGTTTTTGTTTTTCTTTTTTAATCCTGGAGGACTGTTGAGTCAAATGACTCCCCTTGGCATTTGCAGCTCTAAGGCCAGACCACGTCCTACAGCCCGCCACCGCCAGCTCAGTTTTTCTTTGTTTTAGCAGGCATTCTCCTCCTCCCCAGTGGCTCTCTGCCTTTTCCCCAGGTTTTCTGCTGATACAAGTTACACAGAAAGTCTGTCTGATTTATTAGTGCCATGGACGTGATCTCTGTGCTTCTCCGGGTTTGCTTCCAAATTCCCCTGTCTCTGGCTATCATCCACAGTCAGGCCGCAAGGAACTTACACCTTTAGTACCAAAATTTAATAGGAAAATGAAACGAAATTGTGGAGACCATAATTAATGCAAAACTAAGAATTAAACAAGATCAACATAATTTTCACACCAACAAACAGAGAAGTAGTCAGAGAAATAAAATCACCAAATGGTTTCAGCAATCACTTCTCTCCAAGCCCCCTTTTCACTTTGTTTCAAGCTTTCCAGGAAGTTCCACAGTCTGGACTTAGATTGTGTCTCTATACTTTCAAGGTTTGCCTTGGTTGAATAATGCACATGAAGAGAAAATGCAGCTAGCTAGTAACAGAACATTAGTGTGAACATTAAATGCAGACAAACTCACCATTTCTTTTGTGAAGGCGTCTATTCTATTTTTCAAACAAGGGCAAGATTGAGTGAATTTGTAATTTATGTTAAAAAAAAAATCCTTGCCTCATTTATCTACAATGTGTAAGTGGCCCCACTGGATCCCTTCTCATTCTGGCATTTCACAAGCAGTTGCTTAACCCCAATGCCAGCAAGAAAAGGCTCTGTCAGAGCAACAGCACCGCTGGAGGCTGAAGCAAGTGTTTTATCAGAGGGGTTTAAGGTTGGAAAAACGAATCTCTGAGGCTCACCTGCTAAAATAAGGCAGTTTTTCCCAAGTGAAAAAGCAGCAGCTGCAGCCTGGCAAACCTTGACTTTGGGATTAAATTAGGAAATACATTTCTGACAAAGAAAATACATAATTATCAAATGTTCAGGCTCTAACTGTTAAGTCTAGGGATGAATTCTTTGATAGGCTATTATCTTCCTTTTAAAAGGAACTGCAGTTTAAGGCTACCTGGAATACTTCCTATATTATATTTTTTTCCAGTTAAATTTTCCATTTGTCTTTTATTCTTTCAGCTTACTTATGTGTTATGAACTTACCTGTCTCTGTTCTTTACCAAAAGGTTTTGCTCGACTCCTTCCATAAGATCCCTGAAGCACCGGTCAAGGACTTCACGTTTGTTGCCAGGCTGGCTGGTTATCAAGGTTGCCCTTAGTTCACTGAAGTACTACGATAGCAAAGCAGAGAATATTAAAAATGAGGTTTGGAAATTTAAACCCAGAGTTACTCATCTACATCGGAGCACTCTTGAGCAAGTGCTTCACACGCTGCCCTCTGTGAGAGGAGTTCGGCAAACTGCACGCAGAGGTCTATCTGAAWCGGGTTTCAGATGCTGCCTTCCTGCAGTGCACCAGCTTCAGCAGTGTGTCACGACTGAAACTTAGTGCTAACAGGTCCATGCCATTTTACCAGTGGGCRTTGGCCACCTAACCAGTTCCAATCAGAAAGCCACCTGAGAGAGGTGACAGAAGCATCCCTGATTACTTTTCAAGTCTTTTCRGAACGGTGCAAATTTGTGCGCTTCGCTGTGGGCTCTAATCATGTCAGTGTTGTGATGAGACAGACTCACCTTTGCTTCTTTAGAAGTAATCTATATGATTTTCTATACACTATTCCCATTAYATTCTGGCAGATTTATAGACTAGTTAAACTAGAACTTTTTATCACCTTAGAAAAATCTAGGTATAGTCTAGAAATACTGAATGGGAGGGGACCTCCAGTGTTACTCACTACCCTACTGCTACAGCCAAGCAAGTCACATAATCCTGTGTAGTCTTYATTATATTGGCTGTGTCAGTCGAAGTCTTATGGCCTTGGGCGTAAGCACATCCATGGTATAAGCACTGATATATACAATTATTCAGAGGAGAACGAACCATTCTGATGAACCTGGGCCCAAGTACCTGGCAGAGTTTCTGAGCAGTCTGATATTGCAGTCAAGAATAATATTGCTGGTATTCCCCAAWTTTCAGATGTATAACAAGAGAACTTGTTAAAGGTAGGATGAAAATCAGTTTTTAGTATGCAAAATTCAGTAGACTTTTGAAGTTAATGTAACTTGTAGGGTGTTGTACAGTGTCAGAAAGCACAAAAGTCTGTGATTTGTTTGCTAGATTTTTTTAAAACCTTTAACAGGTTTAAAGCTGTTTAAACCTTAAACAAATCTCAAATGAAACACACAACTTTTCCATCAAAACTACAGCTCTCCTGTGCACATGGAAAAATATGGGATAACAAAAGAAAATGTAGTAAAACCATAGCACTCTAACACTAAGCCCTGACAACTCAACAGGATTATAGGAAGTGTTTGCTTTAATGTTTGCTTGGCAAATCACTTGCCCTCAACCCAGTTCCTCTCAAACCAGAAACATCCTGTATTACGCATCTTTGCTGACCACTGCAGCCGTACTGGAAGTACAGCTGATCAAATAGCTGGGTCCCAAACTACTTAGGAACTCAAAACARAAAATCACCTGGGAGCTGGTGTGAAAGATGAAATATCTGCCTGCAACAAACACAYTCCCAGAAGCCCTGTCTCAAGGTGACAAAGGCAGAGTTCAATGTAGAGAAGGCCACAACCCCGAGATCTTGTCCAGAGTCTGCAATTTGATTTTAGAAAACAGGCATTCCAAGAACTTCTTCAGTCAAACCCATAATGGAAAGTACTAACAGCATCCTCAAGTAACAGCAAGGAATAACATCTCTGCCTACCATTAATGAGTACAGCATCCCCCTGAAGACTCTCCCTGGCATCACTGTTTCAACACTATGGAGCTGTTCTGAGCCCTGGGGTCTCCAGGGCTTCTATCCTGGTTTCGGCTGGGATAGAGTTAAATTTCTTTCCAGTGCTATGTTTTGGATTTAGTATAAGAAGAATGTTGATAACACACTAATGTTTTTAGTTGTTGCTAGGTGTCTACTTCTCAAGGAATTTTCAGCTTCCCATGCTCTGCCAGGTGCACAAGAGGCTGGGAGGGAGCGCAGCCGGGACAGCCAGCCCAGCTGGCCAATGGGGTATTCCATACCATGGGAAGTCATGCCCAGTATATAAGGCTGGGGGAAGAAGGAGGAAGTGGGGGGACGTTCGGGGTGATGGCGCTTGTCTTCCCAAGTCACCGTTAKGYRTGACGGAGCCCTGCTGTCCTGGGGATGGCTCAACACCTGCCTGCCCATGGGAAGGAGTGAAKGRATTCCTTGTTTTGCTTTGCTTGTGTGCGCGGCTTTTGCTTTCCCTATTAAACTGTCTTTATCTCARCCCACGAGTTTTCTCACTTTTACCCTTCCCATTCTCTCCCCCGTCCCACCAGGGGAGAGTGAGYGAGCGGCTGGGTGGGGCTGAGTTGCCGGCTGGGGTTAAACCACGACAGCTTCTCTGCAATAACATCACTTTTGCCTGTACACTCGAATGCCTGTGTTCTTCGGTTGGAGGCCAACAGCAAGGAGATGCTGTTGCTACATTATCAGGATATAGAGGGCTTTTTCTGCCAAGCTCTTGCCACTAGGATTTAAATTAAATTTGCCACTGCACTTCAGTATGGGAACAGTGTCAGTGGCCACCTGCAACCATCCCATTTCATACCAAGCTGATGCTGTCTCAAGAGATTTAGCGTTGTTTTAGGGTGGACTCTGAGTACGMTACCCATTTTGGCATAATTACCCCTATTGGTGCAAGCACGTATAAATCCCAATTTTTYTGAGTCCCCAAGTAAACCTGACACCTTCTCTTTGAGATGAATTATGGGCAAAGAAGATCTCATTAAAACAACAGAAGAAGTGAACAAGCAATAAAACATGGTAAATGCGTGCTTGCTATCTCAGGAACTGTAGACATAGAGACCCTACCTGAAATAAAGGAACCCCTTTCCAATAAATAAACCAGCAGTGCACTGAAATGAGCCAAGAAAAGATGACTTTTACAGCCGTATATAAGTACATGTCCTACTTTTTCCAAACCCGAAATAAATAACCTTGATGCAAAAGGGGCAATACAAATATTCTAAATTCTATTTCCTGTTCTCCACCCTTCCAAAAGAAATGTAAGGCTTGCTCGTAAGGTAAAGGTGCTTGTAGATATCCATGTCTGCTAAGCAAAACACATAATCATTAGAACTAGTCTAATTTCAGTAAAAAGAATATTCTGCCAGTCACAAATTTATTCCTTATGATTTACAGCTCCATGGTTTTATCTTCAAGTGAAATATTTAATTTCTTCTTATACTGAAGCATCAAAACCACATAATTAATATGTAGTCAGGCTAATACTTAAACGCTATAAATCAGAAGCATTATATAAACAAAAGTGTCGTCTTGAACAAGATTGGGAATGCACAAAACTACTTATTTCCCACTTTTATAATGATGCAGTGACTCAGAGCAGATAGAAAATGATTAGTTTTCCTTCCAAAGTAGGAAATATTGCTTCCATCTGTAAAGTATAATATTGTGATGTCATAAAGTTTTCCTAAACACTGAATTTGCCCTTATTCCCTCTCAATCATTTTAAAAGAACTGCTCTCTCTTATAGAGCTTGGATTTAAATCACAATAACACACCAAGAAGATGAATGACAGTGCTATTGGATATGGCTAAAATTGGATCCTTCAGCACAGGTGAATGATGAGACAGCGCTTCTCTTCTTGATATATTTTCTTCTTCTATTAGTTTCCTTCCATAGCTGGGATTTCAGTTTGAATTTTAATGTATGCGGTTGCTGCTAATCTTAGTGTCTTATTTTTTTCCAGCACCCTCTTATTGTATAGACAATTCATTCTCCAAAGCAGTAATACACTGAGGCTTGTGACTGCCCAAGAGATAAAGCAATTCAGAATAAAGTTAGAGCTAGCTCTGAAGTATGGCGAATACAACAGGTCAATATTTTCAGAAACAATGCCTTGCCATACAAAAAATGCACACATTTAGATCAACTYGCATTCATTTACTCAGATGGTTTCCATTTCAGACAATATTGTCTCTATTAAGTCACCAGGGAAACATGATGGGTATATCCAAATTCATAGTTTCAGATTTTATTGAAAGGGCAAATTGCAGAGTATTTCCTGGTTTACAGAATCTGCCACAGATGCACACAATCCAAACTGCAATCAATGAGAGTACTTAAGTGTAAGCACTCAGATAATACCCCCTCCCCCCCCCCCAAGCTAGTTGCTCCTGTGAAACCTTTCAGAAGAAATTGGTTAACTATTTTTCTAGGAAGCAATTTTTCTGATGTGATTCCCACAGCGGTCTTGTTTCATGTTTCTATCTAAAAGCCAGATAAGCTTGCATAACTTCTATTCCTGCTCAATTCTGGAAAAGTGAAGACATAAACTTTATTAAAAAAAGTTAATTATATACTTGCATGATCTAAGGTTGGGTGTAAAAGTTGGGGTAAAGGTTTGAGAGGATTTTTCATCAAAATGAAGCCACTTAGCCTTTGTGAACTGATCTGTARAATATCTATACAGTACATGAGCTGAACTCTACCCTCCACTCCTAGTGGGCATAAGGGAGCAAGGGGATCTGAAAAGGCAACAGGCAGCTTTGTTCTACGTGAAATAATTATTTCAACTACTTGGCATGTGAAGAGTGCATCTGGTGGCATTTCTTAAATACTCACTTTCTCATTGAGAAGTATAAGTCCAAGCAGCGGTCTGGACACAGACCACTGGTTTCTGCAGTCTTCAAAAATGATGGTGTTCATTAGGATTGACAACATCTGAAAGAAAATTCAGACAGTTTACATGAATATGGATACTGTTGTTATACTGTGTGATGTGGTGAGAAGGAAAAATCAGTGAAACCTTTACTAACCATGCTGAAATCACCAATATTTCATATATGAGCATGGCATTACAAAAGTCATTCTTTCAAACAAGTATTTCCATAACCAAAACTACCAGTTGAAGAAAGTTAAGGAAAACGAATGTCAAGCTGGGCTCCAAAGAAAAAGCTGAAGTTAAAACAAGTATGAATTGAGATTGAGTTGTGTTAATTTAAGGTACAGGCTTTGATTTTACTACAGGGATTTGCCCCGTTGTCACACTACTTCTAGGAGAGCAATACATGTGCGACCAGTAATCTGTATTAGTTTCAGATTAATCCCTAGGTGCTCTTCAAGATTCTGGTTTTCTCACATCCACTTTTCTTCACGCATGACACTGCAGGGCATTTGAAGGGAACACTCCCTAATTCAATGAAGGCAATCCTGATTACAGCAAGAAGTTTACAGATTTATACCATTTCCATCCCAGTTACAAATCCAGCCTCTTATTTTAGACATTTTACTTTACTTCTGTGACTTACTTTACGGAGCTCTACAGCAGGGATAAAGCCACTTCATCAACTTTATAAAGCACCGAGATCTATCAACTCATACAATCAAGTTCTACTGGCACCCAAAGTGAAGGTACATAATTCACTTTGCTCGTTGGCTGGCATGTGGCCAGAGCCTTCAGCTAATGCCACATGGAGTATTCTCCCTCTGAGGCCTCTTCTGGTCTTGCTGTGCTTCTATACCTCTGCTGTGTGTAGCTAGGAAGGGTAGGACTTACTTTAGGGATAGGCACAATTTTTGTAAAAAGAAATTACAAAATAACTATAGAATCCATTTAAAGATAAAATGCTCTAAGATATCCTTGAGATATGTTAGTCCAAAATGCCAAAGGCCACAACATATACGAACCTAAAAACATTACTCAGAGATTAAACAGAGTGAAAATTTGTAAAATGTCACCAGTAAATAGTTTGACTCACATTTATAAAATATCTACACCCTAAAACCAAACATAGAGGAAGTAGAAAATCATTAAATCATTTCTTCTAGGCCAATGAGTAGCTATGAGCAGGGTCTCCAGAGAGCTGCCACACTGCAAACTAGCCTGTAATAACTGACCAAGGCGAAGTCAAACAGCATGTTTCACTAAATGAAAAAGATGAATCCTAGCACTACAAATCACCTGGAACAGAGATATCCACAAATCATTTGAGCTTTCAGGTTAGGAACATAAGTCTGGCATGGGAAAGGCCAATTCTTCACCTGACTTCACAGTTTATATATTAGGCAAACTATTTTCCATTACTCTTAGGACAAAACCAGTTCTATACTGCTTTGGAACTAAAGCAAACAATTCAAAACCTCTGCCCAAGCACTAATAGGGGCTTGTTTTCCAAACGTGAAGAATAATTACAACTTCTTATAATTCATTCATCGCCAGGTTTTCATCTCTGTAGCTTGTAACAAAGCCACCTGTTAGGACAGAAGTAATTAAACAAACTCACTCAAGCTGTGATTTAGTCAGAGCATCATGACTGACATACCCATGTTTCTTAGAAAAAGCGCTATGCATGTAGAAAGACTTTCAATGTGATGCTTAATCTAAAAAGGGCACGCTCAGAGACAAGTTCCCAACTGAACCAGAGGGGAAGTGCCACCTCTTCAGACTTTAAGGTCTCTAGCCCAGAATTGCTACTAAACTGCAAATGAACTGCAAAGCAAGTATTTTAGGGAAGTTTTTGGCCTAAATATGGAAGACGACCAAAATCTCCCAAATCCACCTGGGAAACACTTACTTGTCTCTGTGCATAAGCAGTACAGACAGTACTGCAATAAGCAAGGAATATGGTGAATGTTACAATTCATGAAAACAAAGCCAATATAAAGCAATCTACGCAACAGCAACTATTAGTTGTGTGTTTTGCTGTTGGCCAACCAGGGCAGGAAACAGCAAAAGCCTCCCTCCCACTTCCAAGCTTTTCCTCCGACAAGATCCTACTGTCAAACATTTTTAAATCCACTTCTGACTCTAAGGATTAATGAAAGAGAACCCTTTTAGAAATCATTAGCCGTGCAGAGAACACGACTGCATTCACGAGTTAGCTAGGTCTCATACCAGGACATGCATATGTCCGTCTTCTTCATGGGTCAACCCATTCCTTTCAGTTAAACCACACACTTACACCACTACCAAGTGCTAATACTTTCACACAAAGTTGCCTCTGTTTAAAGGAACTGCTGGGACTAGTGGTACCACTGCACTAATATGAAGAAGGTTGTAACATCCGCCCATGAGCTCTCTGGAACAGTGATTAATGCCTCTCATGAAGTTATGTAAGTTTATTACTTGCAGAGGTGGACAATTTGGAATCTTATCGTGTTGTCTTTGCAGATGTCTTAGACATCCCACTTCTTGCAAAGATTTAAAAAAGAAATAATCAGGGTGTACGGCTCGGCATGCATAAAATCGGGGCAACCTACCTACCATACCAAGACCTCTGTCGGAGGCTGTCAGGAGTGCATTACGGCATAGGCAGAAGACAATCAGCAATTACTGAGCCTAATTCCACCAAGATGAAGGGCACCAAAATCCGTGATAACAGCGTTAAACTTCCTTTTCCCGTTTTCCATGTTTCTCTATCACGACTAGCGCTGCTGTTYTGTTTTACTCCGTAGCTTTGGTTTCCTGTGCTACTTCTGCATGAGCCTACAGCAAGCTGTYTGCATTCCAGATCGTTCTTTGTTTTACAGTGCTGCTGACACACTCCAAGAGAGATTGCACCCGCAAACAAGCGCTAGGAGACCACCGCTGCTGGAAAGAACTTCTGTCTAAGGGAGGCAGCCTGCACAGATYCATCTGCAAGGCAACAGAGCTCGTCTAGACAAGGCTCATGCTACTTTATAATGAAGCTTTGCCTCAGCAAACAGCATGTTTACTGGTGATRTACCAGATTTTAACTCTTTCTTGGGCAGTGGTGTCAGGCTTTCATTTAACTTCATTCATTCTCCCTCTCTACTATTTTCACAGAATATAGAACAGCTTCTTCCTACATTGACAAGTGACATCCTCAGCTTCCTCCTTCAAATCTCACGTGATCGGGATTTGACTCTGTTGTAATCAGGAGAAACAAGTCGACCCATGCAGGAAAGTAWTTCTAGATACTTGACACACAGCTCMATATATATGCCCATTTTTGTTGCTCCCCTGAGTTGTTCAAGTCATGAAGGAACTGAAACTCTTTAAGCTTCTGAAGGASGCTCTGAAATAATGTGCCGCCTTCTTMATATATTTCATTTGCTGACACATTTACATATATTTGTATTTTCGATGGCAACATGTACAGAAATGATAACCGCAATTTTCTGAAGATGAGATCTTGCCCAATAACATCTACAAATGAGGAGATGAAGGCAGTCACCCGGCCAGCACCGCTGCCGCAGCGCGGCCCTGCTCGCTCCCAGGCCATCAGCTGGGCCCAGGTACACGAGCAAGCGTTCAGCAGCCAACACCAGCAGCACYGTCCGCATTTTCATTTCACTTCCTTTGAGAACTGCAGAGCATTTTCCAGATGTTAGTCAGCTTCACAGTGTGCCAATAGATACATCAGCATTATCATCACATTTTACAGAGGGGCTGACTGAGGAACAAAGTCTGTATGCAAAGCCACAGTGATACAGACTGAGCACCCCCTCAACCTCCTCAGCTCCTTCCAGCCATCGCCAACCTCGGCCATGCTGTTGCTAGAGACCCGCAGTCCCTCTCACCGGGCAGCAGCAGAAGCTGGTGGGGTTCAGGTGGACTTGCATGTATTTAGCATGCAGGTGTCAGCGGGAAACCCACGCTACGGTACATCCTCCTTGCTCCACCTTTGCCAAAAGTCTCATCGTCTAATTGGAGATCACAAAGCAACTCTGGCAAAACAAAGCACAGAGCACAGAAGCAGAATTGATCAAACATACGGATTTTTTTGTTTTCTAGGTGGAAAACACTCTGTTGGCAGAAACAGAAACATTTTGTTTCAGGAAAGTGACTCTCAGATCCTGCCACAGACCCACGGCAGCGCAGCGGCACTCCAGCAGCCGGGGCGGCTGCCTGAGGCGTGGGGCAGAGTGAAGTCCTCACGCTGACTCAGGCAGAAAACAAGGTCTCAAGGTGGGGAAAGAGACATTAAAAAGGAAGGGGGTGGGGGAGCAGATAATCTATTTTCTACTTAGTTCAAAACAGCAACCTTGCCTCTGTTCTCTTATCTTAAACATAGGGTATCACTTTATCTGGTTCAATAATGTTTCTCCTGACACATTTGTTCTTTACAAAAGGAACTATTGACAGAACAGGCAAGAATAAAGAACTGTTCTTCCACTAAATTAATTCTTCAGAGCCTCTCTTCCTTCAGAGCCTCTTTCTTTCTTGGGTGGASGAGTAAAACATTGGTCAAGATAACCCTCATTATGAAAACTGTTTCTAAAAGAAGCTGGAAAAGAAGCTGCCTTTCCATTAAAAAGGCTTTTTTTGCTGCTCCATGTTATCAATAGAGAGCACTTGCATCATTGCAAGTTCCGTAACTCATTTCTCTCTCCCATATGTTGGGATAAATATTTTATTCTGCTGCAACTAACCACATTTTAACATAAAGAACATTATGTTAACACCAGAGACAGCAGTATGTATTCCTTTGCAGAAGATTTAGAATGGTCTAAGAACATGCACAGCTTTTAACCAAACACTTGGCTGGTAATAACACTCCTTTTTTCCATTCAGATCTGAAAAAGATTCAGATTTTCATTGTTTAGCATATGAAAGTTGGTAGGTTTTTATAGTTCTAGCTTCAGACAAGTCCACTCTTRATTTAGGAGCTGTGATTACTAATTTAAATGTCTTTTGGAGTTCTCAGTTCTTTCAYCATCAATTCTTCCTATATCAATAAATGGATCATCATTTACTAATAATATTAGGAAGATTTAAATGCTCCAAGATTATTAAATACCTTAAATTTTAATCTATTGTTTTAAAATATTTATTTTACTAGAAAGCCTAACTTTCAGATTGATATTTTCCATGTGCAAAGCTAAAATTTCCAGATGAAGTAAGAAAACTAAAGCTTTTATTTATTATGAAAGTGAGAACCAGCCCATTATTCCTGAAATAAATATTTAACTGTCAGAAACAGCAAATCATTTGAGATTTGCACTATATAGCAGTTTAAGAATTACATGCCTTGTCCCCCTGCATTGTGAAATTACATTAGACCAACAAAGAGCTTTACACGAGTTGTTGGGAGCAGCAGAAGCGGCGAAGGCTGGTGCTGCGGCTGCCCTGGGCAGCCTCGACCTCTAGCACCGAATAACGGTGCCGCGTTACACTGCAGCCGCTTTCCTTCTGGACACCCTCCCAGCTCTCTCCTGTCCTGTTGCTAATTTTCATTACATGTATAGGAAGAGGGGAGGAGTTGTGGAAGGAAGGAGGGTGGGAGAGAGAGAAGAGGGCATCAGGCAGAACAGAGGCAGTCCACGAAACCGGGCTAACGCAACCACAGAGATTTTTCAACAGCCTTTCTGCTCTGAGCCTTCTAAGCTACCCTCAGACCAAGCTTTTCTTTCAGCCTATATACGCTAGATTCCTCCAGATTTTTGTTCACAGAATACAGCATTTCACCCTATTTAGACATACTTCCAATATATATATGTAAATAAACATGAATAACTAAAATTTCATGATTCAACAGCTGAAGTTTAAAGAAGCTGCAGGAATTATCAAGACTTAATAAAATTGTGAGGGACCCAATCTTCTATGTCAATTTGGGATAGTTCAATTGAGTCTGGTCTTTTTGTTTCCTTTTATGAAAAAATGAAGGTATAAATGGCYRAAAAAACCCAATCCTGATGTCAGGACAAGGCATCTGGGTGACACAATGCATACCATGAACTAGTATATGCCTGCAGCTGATGGACTGACGTGTATCTTTCACAGGGTATTCCTACCAGTTCTATGTTATGTCCTGCTGGGAGAGTCTTTTCTCCCAGTGTTCAGAAGGGATGGAAAAGGGGTGGCTATAGATGTGAAAAAGGAACAGTCACAGAKAGCATGGAGCTTGGCATTTTCCTGGATATTTCTTTAGAACCGGACAAAGGGCTGAGTATGGGAGATTCACTTGAAGTAGGTCCAAATCATGAGCCAGCCAGAAATAATCATAAAATAAGATTGTACTAACTTATGTCAAACCTGACTTTGTATCTGAAAGAGAAACATGAGCACATACTCAAAAGGATACATTTTGGATGATAGCTTAATGCTAACGACAAGCACCTGCAATGTGCCCATTAAATTTACTACACCAGATCCACTGCAGTTTTCTGTTCTTCACTGTTAAAATAAACTGTCATACGTTAATAGCACAATAATATAGGTCAGTAGTGCAAAGTGGACTTTTCAAAACTAAGGCTTAYTTCCATAATTTCCAACCTTTAGCCAGTAGTGAACTGCCTTTCAAGCAGTCGACAGAATCACAAAGCAGATGTTTGTGCTACGCTGGGGAGTAACCGCAACAGAGCTGCAACGCGGGCAGCAGCTACATCCTGCACACGAGCTGTTCACAGCCAAAGGTTCTGCCCTACCAGCAC
Organism: Oceanodroma leucorhoa; assembly: GCA_030449065.1. Classification (NCBI taxonomy): domain Eukaryota; kingdom Metazoa; phylum Chordata; class Aves; order Procellariiformes; genus Oceanodroma; species Oceanodroma leucorhoa. The sequence continues at coordinate 3,536,809 of JASVER010000074.1, read as the reverse complement.
ATTTTCAAACAGCAATTTTAATCTCTTCCCTCTAATTTGAGGGCATATTCTAACACGGGAGAACACGTTCTTTTCCAATTACAGTTGCATCTGAATTTTTTATGTGAAGGACTATGATACTCGGTCCAGTCTCACCTATCAGAACTRGGTCCATCTATCCTAAGGGAGACGGTGCTCCTGGGTGAGCTGGCATCCATCAGGGATGGAGAAGAGATGCCAGCTGGCTGCTACACTCATCTATAGTAAAGCAGTAAGTCTCATGGGATGGAGCAGTTCTGCCTAGTCTAAGGGTTGGCTACACTAAATGCTGGAAGCGGAACAGTTAACTGCAGCAACACTGAAGATGCCTGATGAATGAAATACCTGCTCTTTCTGCAGGGAGGAGGGGATACATTTCATTAATTATTACCTTCCAGGGTGTGCTGACTTGCTTCTGTCTGTGCTGAATTTCATGTAAACCCTCTGTTGAATGTCACATACTCATATGCTGCCTGAAGTGCTAGATTTTGTATTTGGATATCTGGTGTAGCTGACAGATGTTTACAAACTCGTGTATCTGCACAGCTTCTTTTTGCCTATCCATCTGTGCTCCCTGATAGACAGCAAATTATTCCACCTCAGGCTGGAATAATTTAAGATTGTGACATCAACCCTTAATCTGCATTTTTTAGCTGGTAGCATTCAGAGATTTTCAGTTACAGATGCGAGCATCATTTTAAATTAACCTAAGCTGTTTATTTAAGATTCAGCCATTTCTAACCAAGTGGCCATGACTATACAGCGTTACAGCTGTTTTTAAAGACAACAGAACTGTGATTAACCGGGACTTTTGGAATGCACAACTTGTCATAATTTGTAACACAAACTTCAGGTTGCTTTGGTGTAGAAGGCTGAGCTCTATAAAAATCTTACAAAAAAATTAATACACATTCCCCTCTGCTTTTTAGCAGTATATGAAGAAGCAGCTAGGTTCAGGTCTTTGTAAACCCACTTAAGTCTCATCTCAGAAGATGATCCTTAAGCATTTTTTCCAGTCTGCATGGTGAGACCCTCCTCCTTTCTTGCACAGCCAGCACTCTTATCTGAGAGGTGACAAAGGAAGAAGTTGGTGTCTACTAACAGCATCTCTGACCAAATGACTAGTTATTTAATCCTCTTGGGAGGAGAGAACAGCAGTTCCACCTACACCAACACCTTCCAGCAAGAGTCTATCTTCAGGAACATAAATGGGCCTATGTCTAAATCTTTCAGTCTTCCCCTTAACTGACACTAGGACTTACAGTGTGCATCATCTTTAAATTCTTCAGACATGAGCCATCACCCTTCTCATCTCCAGCTCCCGAGAAACTCACCAGTGCCCTCCCTTGTATCAAGTGCTGGGAGCTGATGCACAAAAAAAGCTGGGGATTTTCAATGTTTCACCTGGCTTTCAGCATAGGAATTGGGATCTTTACCTGCTGGATCATTAGTTTTCTGAAATCTCTATTACAGGAAGGTCTTCCAAAATGCCAGTCACGTGGGGAGGGAAGACAAGGTCGGAAAATGCTATTACTGGAAAAACAAAAGCATTTAGTCTAGAACCAATTTGAGGCTAATCTCAAACATAATCTACAGAAATGTTCCAGAAACGTAAAAAGCTGCGTATGGAGGGAAAGGCTGAGCATGAGATCAGCTCTAAATCTTTCGTCCAAGGAACTTCAAGGTATCTCAAACTGAGTGTACGTTTATCGCTGAATCTGAACTAGACTCATCCTGACACTGAGTGGAAGTGTGCTCAGTGCAACCCTCAGAGATGCAAACCCCACACACGAAGGAGCGAGTCCTTAAGCTGGGCTCAAGCTTGCACTCACCTGCAAGGCAAGTCCAGCCTGGCATCTGTCACATAATCCACCTGGCCTTGCAGCAACACTAAGAGATTTGCAGATCTCTTTTAGAAGAGCCCTGATGTTGCTTGCCACAGGGCAGCTGGGATTTGCAGGCAGCTTGAGCGTAGGCTCAAACCGTGTGGATGTCTGCCAGCAGCAGACCCAGAGGCATCCCCCACACAGCAACAGTAACCAGTAGTACAGAGAAAATTAGAACCAGGGTAATTATTTTACCCATATTTACCTTAGTTTAGCACTGATATGGAGATAATCAGCAGGGACAGGGAGGCAGGCTGGGCTTTTAAGCCACACCTTGAAGGAAATGGGAGTATAAGAAACCCAGAAGCTTGGCCCTAACCACTGTTCAAGGATCGTCCATAAAGCAAAGTGACCTGCTGTGCTCTCTTGGAGCAGAGCAGCGTACTAGTGTAGAACTTAAAAAGACTAATCCAAGTATTAATTACCGATTGCCTAACAGATTTCAAACCTCATCTGTTTTTCAAACTGTTCGCAAATTGATTCTAATTTTTTCTGTATAACAATTAAAAGTATTTTTGTAATCCTGATGAACTGAACCGTAACGAAAGCTATTGCAAATAAACACAAAAGACAGATGATAAAGATGGTAATAAGCATATTGCTACTGTGTCCTGAATAGTCACCAACACTTCTTAGTGAGTATCATCTTTCACAACAACAACAAAGGATAAGAGCACAAGGCTATTTCATGCAGTCATCAAAACAAAATGCACTGAATATTATATTTCATACTAAATACATTACCCTGGCAGTTTGACACTCAACATTTCAATAGATATTGCGTCTCTCTAACATTCTGCCCGAATTTCTGCAGATGGACTTTTAAGTATCAATGGAAGATTACTTTACTTGTCATGCTAAAGAGATTTTAAAGAATGGTTGCACACACTTCATTTTTATTTTTTTTATTTATTTTTTTTTAAAGGGAAATGAATCATGAATTCAGAAACACGGTTATACTGAAAGGTCARATCCCATGTTGTGTAGTAGTTCTTTGTGTGTAGTGCTCTTCCAATAGCTAAACTGTCTCGTCTCTGATGTGCCCAGCAAAGCATTGGGAGGATGTGCTGAAGTTAAACTAAGCTAACCTAAACTATGCTAAGCTAAGCTGACATAAACTACAGTCTTCCCAAATCTCATCAATCTGTTGTGATATTAGGATTTTTAAACATTTATTTTATTTTTAAACTGTGCAGGTTCCTGGAGACATGTAAATACAYGAGAATCTCAGTTTTCAGTAAAAAAAACCCCAACAAGTAAACACCAGGGAAAAAACCCCAACAAACTAAGTTTCTGGATCTTATGATTCCAGAAGGCACCCTGAGCACACAAATATCTCTCAGGWTCACAAACAAACAAAAACGACAGCAATTTATTAGCCTAGGAGAAACATTGATTTTGAGGTTCAGTTCCAGAGTCCTGAAAATCAGAAATCTGCCAAGGTTAAGTGGGACACGTATTTAGTGTATGCCAGCCATTAGAAAGTTTTCGGCAACGAAACAGCCCTTTTCACGTGACGCTCAAAATGAACACTGACTAGGTCAGAACGCTGCAGCAACCGCCTCATCAAGCACCAGATCTCTATACAAGCACCATCTCATCCGCTCTAAGCTTCGATGGGCCACTGCTATCATATCCAACAGCAATTAAGCATCCTTGTAAACCGGTGCTATTCTAGAATTTTAAATTTGATTTTTTTTTTTTTTTTAAACAGGGGAAGGAGAGGGTGTTTGTTCACCGAGAGCGAGTTTCATTACTCACATGGCAAATCTGCCAGTAGCAGATCATGGAATGGATTGTTACCTTTCCCTATCCATTTTGTAAAGATATTGCTTTCTTTCCAGACTGCAAGCATCACTTCTAACTGGATTTTGAATTATAATGTGAACTTTACAAAATTATTGGTGCTATTCATATCGCTAGTTAGATTCTACGGAATGGCAATATTTTTTGCCCTTCCCCAAACCAGCACCTCTTAGTGTTTTATATGAAACAACCACGGCCAGCAAAAATCGAACATTTCCAAGTAATGTAAAGTATTACATTGCACTGAGTAAACAAGGAATAAAACATTTTTATACTCCTCCTTAAACTTATTTGCTTTTTGAAAATATTTATGCAGCATAGAAGACACAAGGTTATTGAGAAATACAGCCAGTTCCTCTTCTTTAATTGAAACATTTATGCTTTTTGTTCTGCTAGCAAAAAGCAATGAACAGTAATAATGCAAGATAAATATACAAGAAACTTATAGATATGATTGTAAAACAACATCATCCTAATGTTTTCATTTAATTACCCTGAAATGTATTCTATTTAATATTCATTACTCAAAAGCCAATTTAAAAGAGAAAGAGGTGAAGGGACTTATTCAGAAAGACGGACTGTCATTCACTGCAATAGTTATCTAATATACAGAAGTTAATAAAGCAGATTAATCTACAAGTCCCTTTAAGCCATCACTGAGTTTAGAACAACTGCCTCTTTGACCTCTAACCCTCCCGCTGTGCACCAGTAGCAGGTGCCAGCTGCACTAAAATTATGGCTGACGCGTTTTAAGGCAAAGTCTTTTCTTACTTTGCTTCTGACCAGCAGCTGACCCTGTAGGAACGATTGTTTCATGTGCTGGCCTAAAGGCTACATAAACCAGTAACTGATAAACAAAAAGCATACATACACCAGCTGCCTAGCCCGAGGGTGCACATCCAACACTGACACCTCTAGCAGTTTGTGCTGCAAGCCGCATCGCCGCTTTTTGTTTCCATACATGACTTCTGTACAATACTTGTTACTTTGCGGAACTAAACTTCTCTCCATCCCCAAAACTGGTTGTGTAAACTACAGCACAGCTTGGATGATTAAGAGGAGATTCCCAATTTGATTTAGCGCCATTATTAAGAGCGTGAAATCTTCAGATACATCACTAATGATGATGTATTTTAACATTAAAAGTCTTAAAATTAAATTACTCGATTCACATGACAACGAATCACAACAAAGCTTTAAACAAAGCAGAATTAGAGAAGACACTAAGCTCATTAATATTTTTTGATTTCTTAATTGACAGCACTCATGTAGTGATAGCTATATGTTTAGCAATATACTTGAGACCGAGGCTACTGCTGCCTTTATACATGTGCAGTAAGAAGTACGTGTGAAAGAGAAGTAACCGTATTTTTCATTAAGATAAGATGGCTTTGACATAGTTATTTTGATGATACAAATTACACAACCACAAAAACAATCAAAGTAATGATTAAATGCAGTTATGTACATGGGAGACTACTAGTGCAAATGTTAACATATTTAAATGGGTTCCCTTCATTAAAAAAATTATATATGATATTAAACCATCAATCAAATCGAAACACTAGAGTCTAAACGTATTGTCACTGGTTAAAATAAATGACTTTGAGACTGAATTTTGGCTCACTCAATATGGTGCCTTTTCTGTTGCTTAGCCACCCAAGTCTCTGCTGGCTTGGGCTACAGCTGGTATAGCTCCATCCCTTTCAATTAATAAAGAAAGTTATGATAGTATTGGATAACATTTTTAAATTGTGCTAAGAGGCTGAAAACAGATGTCCCAATGAAAATCCCTCTCACTGCTGTATCAAATCTTTCAAGGCTCAAGCCAGCAAAAGCTGAGCACTCTGGTTCTGATTCAGCTGAGCCTTTAAACACATTTAATTTTAAGCATAGGATCAATCGCACCTGTGGGCACCTCTTAAAATTAAGCATATGCTCACATATKTGGCTCAAGGTGCTCAGGTACTCAACATCTTGCACAACTGACCTCTGTCAGTACAATTCAGATTTCTGTTTGTGATGTGCTTATATGCAAGTGCTTCTGCATGGGCCATGAAGCATGCATTATAAACACACCTCCTCTTCATGTTTTTATTTCAATTACTGTGCATAACTCCACACTAGCTGTATATGGCACTGAGGTTTATATGAAAAACAAAAACATCACTGATTTTACTACATAAAAGGGAAAAAGGAAAGTAGCAATTTAGAAGACATTTTTATTTTAGTAATGCCACTTGATTTTTCATTGCAACTGGCATCTTTACTTTCTGGTTTACATTTGCTAYGCAGTGCTGCTGTGCTGCTTCATTCAGTGCACCTTCGTCTAAGCCACAAGCTTAGTTCTAAGCCACAAGCGCTCAGCTCCAGTGAGCAGCCTGGTGAGGTTTTTACCTATCACCGTTAAGCCACACATCCTCCTATTACCGCAGTACTGCCCACCCTATCCTTGCTCCCTCTTTCAGCACTACCACACTCACCATTACCCACGCCCTTGAAGTTCTTTGTTCACCCACACACTTTCCCACCCACCTACCGCCAACACTCCTTTCCTAGAGCGTCCTACAGCCACCCAACCCTAAACCAGCTGCTCCCCAGAACTCTCCCCTGCTGTGGGCCCACCTGGGCTGAGAAGCGGAGCGTACCTGCCAGCAGCCAGCCGGCCCGACCGCCAGCCAGGAGCCATGTGCCTTCTGGTTCCCGGCTGGCCGTGCCGCAGAGGCATGCGGTGCCGCTCCACCTCTGGGCAGGCCAAACAGCACTCACCGCCGCTCCTACACCAGCGAGTCGGAGATTGCTTTGGCCGCATGCTGTGTCTTGGCGCAGGCACCGTGCAGTTCTAATCCAAACACTGGTACGACAGTCAAACTTACCAAAAACTCCTCCTTATTCTTATCCACACGATGCTCCTGAAAACGATGCACAGAATGTAATCGCCACGCAATACCCACCCGTTACCCCCACACCTAATGCACCTCTCCAAGAAAAGCCCAGGAAAGGAAGCGAACACTGCAATGTCACTGAAATCCTGTTTCTATTCAACCAACCAACCATTTATTCCCTTCCACATCCAGCACAGAATTATTTCAATGATAACTACACAGAGTTCTTTACCTACCGTGCATGGCTCTTAGGAACATTTGTCAGAACTATGGGTGAAAGATGCTACAAAACAGATTGATTTTTGCAAAGAACTAACATGAACTGTACTTCACCATACCAAAATTGAACAGCCTAATGTGTACAGTTCAGCAAGATAAACATTAACAGAAGATAAAGGTAGCATCTTAAAACCAAAAATTACACTTTCATTTCTAAAGTGGAGCAAACACCAGATTCACCTGACAATCCCAGAATAACAGCATAGAAAAATAGGAGCCTTTTAAAATTATTTATTAAAGTGCTTGTAACACAACATAATGTAACAGCGATAGTTGAATGTAATAAACTTAATACCGCTTTCTATCCATATATCTCAAATTACTTTACACGTTAATTCAGTTTAGTCGTAAGACACCATCCTGAAGCAGTTGTCTGCAGATTAAACTCAGACTAAGTAGCCTGCCCTGCGGGAACAAAGCCTGTGGCACAGTAAAAAGTAAGGCCAAAGCCAACAGCCACTGTTACACTTTAAGAGGATGACTGTAACTTGCTCCTAAACGTTAAGAAGTTGTTTCACTTCCATGTTTTCTATTGCTCCTGTCTCTGAACAGTCACATCTACCTATTAAAAAAMCAGAACTGCTGTGGGACATACGTAAGCAAACAAAGTAAGAATTAATAGGGTGTAATTACACAGCTCTGCTACTCTAGAGGCTGACGAAGATGAAAGGCCCAGTCATCAACACACACCTACTGACTGAAGTGCATTCAGATGCTGAATCGCCTCATTTAATAGGGGACGAGTGCTCAGCTGTAAGCTTACCAGCAGAAAAGCAAGGAAAGAACTGCCGCTGYTTCAGGTACTGCTGGGCGATAACCACGTGCCTCGCGTGCGGGCGCACGGACCGGCAGGACCCCCCCCCCGCCTCCCCCGGAGCGGCGAGCGCGGAGCGAGGCGGCTGCCCCCCCC